>PITA01020411.1:0-35002 GCA_004023965.1 Spilogale gracilis
AAGATTTTATTTACTTGACATAGAGAAACACAGCCAGAGAGGGAACACAAGCAGGGGGAGTGAGAGAGGGAGAAGCAGTCTTCCCGCTGAGCAGGGAGCCCGATGTGGGGCTCGATCCCGGGTCTCCGGGATCATGACCTGAGCCAAAGGCAGTGGTTTAATCAACTGAGTCACCCAGGCACCCCAAAGAAAGCTGTTTCTAAGTATGCTCAGTGCCTACAGTTTTTTCTTCAATTCTCATACATATATTTTAAAATTATCTGAATCATAAAGTGAACTGATGTCTCTAGGGGAAAATGAAAAAAATAATTTTCAACTGCCATCTAAGAAAGTTTTTTTATTTTTCATATACTTGCAGTAGTAATACAAACCTGAGAAAGAGTGAGAATGTAACATATAGAGGAGACACAATGTATAAACAACAATGTATAAATCAGCCCAGAAGCTCAAGGTCTACATTGAAATTGTTTACAGTAATCTTGCTATAAACCCAACAGAAAAGAAACAGTTTAAATTTATAGTACATTTAAGTTAATGTTGTTATACAGGGTCCTTTAACAAAGACTTACAGCTTCAAGGTATAATGTTGGTCTATACGATTTACTTATAATTTACTGGCAAGAAATATAAGGCCTCCTGTGTGTTTGCAAGATCAACAGGATATATAGCACTAGGATATACAAGTCCAGAAAGTTGTAAAAGAAAGCTATTTGCTATCTGAAGATGAGATTTAGAACACAGGTTGCATTTACAGAAAATTTTATCTTTTGAATTTGGCTGAACATACCAGAATTAATTGTACCAAACTGAAGGAAAGAGGACAGTGAAGTATTGAAACCAGGAAGCAGTGAGCACTGAACCTAAATAAGAAAAGCTTCTACTCTTTGTCTATGTATAATATTTTAGAGTAGACCTTACCTATTTCAATCAATGAACTGCCTAAGAAAGAAATGTGGAAATGTTACCCTCCTCTGTTTTCTTTACTGAACAAAACCAACAGTCAATCTTTAATTCAGCCTGCTACGTCTGTTACCAATAGATTGTAACCTAAACTTTCAACCTATCACTCCAACTCTTTTCCTCACTATCTGCATCCACCTGCCCACCTTAGAGTAAAGAAATGAAATACAATGAACTTATCTGCTTCACACCCTTCTCATCCTTCCTGATCTGCATTAATCTCAGTTGGGTAAAGCCCCTAAAAACATTGCACCCAACATGAGGGAAAAGATAGCTCCATATTTCACAATTTTTTTGGTAATTGTTATTAAATCTATTTGGACTGAGGGTAAAACAAAACTTTTCAGTCAAGCATTTCAAAAGCTTTAAGATATGCTTTGATATATTCCATGTTTGACATAGTTTTAGATCTAAACTTAAACACATATGGATCTTTCTCTCTCGCTTTCCTTTTTTCTCTCTTTCTCCAAACACACAAACAGAAACAGAAATATCAATGTCTATTCGTAGTTAGTTCAGTAAATCTTGTGCATAAATTAAAACAGTAGGCAGCCACTAAATATGACAGTGTAGCCATATTTTAATTTTTTTTTTTCCTTGCGTACCTGGGTGGCTCAGTCATTTGGGGTCTGTCTTCCCCTTGGATCATGGTCTCAGGGTCCTGGGATTGGGATTGAGCTCCATGTTGGGCTCACTGGGGAGCCTGCTTCTATCTCTCCCCCAGCTCTGATCTCTCACTATTTCTCTCTCTCTCTTTCTCAAATAAATAAAATCATTGGGGTTCCTGGGTGATTCAGCTGGTTAAGCGACTGCCTTCGCCTCAGGTCATAATCCTGGAGACCAGGGATCGAGCCCCACACCGGGCTTACTGCTCTGCAGGAAGCCTGCTTCTCCCTCTCTCACGCCACTTGCTGTGTTCCCTCTCTAGCTGTGTTTTTCTCTGTCAAATAAATAAAATCTTAAAAAAAAAGAATTTTATAAAAAAATAAAATCTTTAATATATATATTTTTTTCTTGGAGTAAGTTTACTTCAATAACACTAGTATTTATCTCTGGTTACAGTATTCAAGGATACTTTATTTTAGAGGGCACACATTTCCTGTTATCTATACTGAGATATAATAGTTGGCATTTAAAAAGAATGTTAAAATATGCAATTATTTATATATATTCACAACATTGAAAATATGCACATAGAAATGGATTAAAATATAAATAATAAAAGTTTTGCTAATTTCCCTCATCTTTTTTCTGGTTGTGGTGTTTCATTTCATTTCATTTCATTTCATTATTTTATTTTTATCAAGATTTTATTTATTTATTTGGCAGAGAGAAACACAACTAGAGAGGGAACATAAGTAGAAGGAGTGAGAGAGGGGGAAGCAGGCTTCCTGGGGAGCAGGGAGCCCAATGCAGGGCTCAATCCCAGGACTCTGGGATCATGACCTGAGCCAAAGTCAGATACTTAATGACTGAGCCACACAGGCATCCCTGGTTATGGTATTTTATTGATCTAGATCCACTCCCCCCCTTCTTCTGTGTATACTTCTTTCTCATGAGGAACACATTCTGTGTTATTTAAGCCGACTGCACCCATCCCTAGTCACCAAGGTGGGACCATGAATCAAACCTAAAGAATCCTGGCTACATGGATTGCTGTGTTGTAAGCAGATGACTGAAGCTAGAGGAATCAGACGTCTTTGGAGAATATCCCAAGAGACTACCTTTCTGTGTACTGATTGTGAGTCTGGGACCCCAACAGTCCCCATTCTTTCCATGGTGGAATAGGTCTACTAATAGAGTGAGGCCAACTAGAGGTTACTCAGAGTCTAGAGGTAGAAAGGAAAGATGAGTCTCAACCACTGCCTTGAGGGGCTGCATTGGCCATGGTTCACGCCAGCTCTGATCTCTATCTCAGTGACTAAGTAACTGCGGTATCTTTCAGCAAAGTGCATGTGTGTTGAATTTGTGTAATTTGTGAAGCTTCCAGGATCATCTTATTGCAGGTTTGTCTCATGCACAGTTAGGCCCAGTCTGAGATTAAAGTTTTGATCCATCCACACTAATTACATAACAATAAAGAAGGATAAATATGCTCTCAATGCTGTTATTAGACATTTTGTTCTTTAAGCTCATATATAGTTTGCTCCCTCATGTCCAATTTTGTTGAAGTTTTCCTTATGTCGGTTTTTTATCTCCTTTAAATAAAAGCACTGATTTGAAAGGTTCATCCATCTCTCAAGCTGCTGAAATATGTTAAGTTTGTTTTGTTCTGTTAGAAAGGAGGCATGGGTGTTATTTTTCCTCTGTCTTTGCTTGTTTAAGTTTCTTTATCCCCACACACAAATGGTGGCTCATCTGAGGATAGAACATTTCTCTCACAATATACAATGCTTCGAAGCCATGAATATTAGGCTTTGTGCAAGTCTGAGCAAATATTTTTCCTTTGTAGAAATCTCAGGGCTTTTGTAATTTGTTTCTTAATTAAAGTTCAACATATATTGAAGAAATTGAATTTGTCATAAATAAGTCTCTAAAAACAAATTTCTGAACTTATCTGATTTCACCAGTGAGTGTGTGTATATATATATATATATTTAAAGATTTTATTTATTCGGCAGAGGGAAACACAGCCAGAGAGGGAACACAAGCAGGGGGAGTGAGAGAGGGAGAAGCAGGCTTCCTGCCGAACAGGGACCCCGATGCGGGGCTCGATCCAGAGACTCCAGGATCATGACCTGAGCTGAAGGAAGACACTTAACAACTGAGCCACCCAGGCACCCTTCACCAGTAAGTTATATTAAGTAGAAATAGCAGCAAATACCGCCTCCCTTCCAGAGAATATGAGATATACGTTCATCCCTTTATACTTTCCTTTTAGAGCCCATCATAAATGTCATTGATATTAATAACTGACAAGCAGTATATCTGACTCTGGCCATCATTAAGTATCTAAGACCAAACTAGCCATTCTCCCTTCAAAAATGATGCATCTAGAAAGATGATATGAAACCACTCTCTTAAGATATTGGATAACATGGTCCCAGAGAAGTGGAAAGCAAGCAGGATATCAAGGTGGCTTTTTGCCTCAAAGTAATTTCAGGCTGAAGCACAGGAAGGAAGTGCCTAACCAGAGAAAACAATCATTCAGTGATGTGGGGGTAAAGCAGAGGGTTCCCAAGACTGGCGCAATACCCCTGTGGGCCATGGAGTCATGGACAGAAGGCCACACAGAGCTGCTTAGAGTTGCCTGAAGTCTTAGGCCTTGTACTCAGCTGCATGTGGGAAGAAAGGTTTAGTGGGGTCTGGAAGACAGGCAGAAATAGTAAAGGTGGGAGACTTCAGAGAAACAGAGGGGTGGGGATGAAGCTCTCCCAATGCCTACTATTCAAGAATGACCCCAAGTCAGGACCATGTAAACTTCCCTGCCAAAGCCTAAAAGCAAGTTTCAGAACACCGTGGGAATGAACTGATATCCAAGAATAAAAAAAATCAACAGCTTTTAAAGGCAGGGAAAAAAAATGTAGGTTCTTAAAAACATTATATCTAAAACTTGGAGCCAATATAACCAGGAAAACAGGACTATAAACTGGTCCAGAAATGAAGGTGATACTGAAATTGGCAATTATTTCTAAACAGACATTATATTCATACGTGTTGAAGTAAATCCAACGACAGACATAATGAATCAAGACAACATGATATCGGCAGAAAAATAGAAAGTATAAGAATGAAATTGAAATTTCAGCACTGAGAAATAGAATATGTGGGGGAAAATTAGTCAGTGGGCAGAAAAGCATATTGGAAACTGCAGACAAAAATATTTGAGAACCTGAAATGGGGGGAAAAAGTGGGAAAAAATGAGCAAAATCTTGACCCCTTGAGGACAATATCATTATCGAATACATGTGCAATTTGAGACCCAGAAGAAGAAAGAGAGAGTGGAATGGAAAAATATTAGAATAAGGAATAGTTTCTTTTTTTCCCCAAATTAATGGAAAAAAAATCACCTAGGTCCAAGAGGCTTAATAAAGTCCACTATGGATAAAAGCCATCAAAAAATACTAGGACATTTCATAACAGGAAAAAATTACACACAATAGCAACAATGTAAACATCCACTAATACTCATTGAAATAATCCAAGTCAGAAAAAAATGGAGGAAACTCATTAAAGTGAAGTAAGAAAAAAAGAGTCTTATCAAAGCAGAATTTCTTTATATACTGAAAATATTTTTTCAAAAATGATAATGAAATAAAAATACTTTTTGATTCACCAGATTTGAGATGGTGCCCAACCAGCATAAATTTTCATTATAGAGAATACTAAATGAAGTTCTTTAAGTTGGAGAAAAATAATAGAAAAATTTTGATGTAAATGAAGGCATAGAGAGAACTGAATATTATAAACATTTTGATACAAAAACAGACTAAGTTTTATATTTCTTAAATTCTCTGCAGGAAAATTAACTGCTTAAAGAGAAATGGATAGCTATGTGTTATGAAGTTTATGAGAAATAATATGTATATTGCCAGTAGAACAAAACCCAGTGGTGGGCAAGTAGATGTATACTACTGTAAGATTCTATGTGGAGTATCATCATACCAATTTATGAAAAACTATCATAGATTAAGAATGAATAATGAATGGGCAATGATATGCTTTTAAAAAGAGAGTGATACCTAAAAATCCCAATAAGATTTTTAAATACAATGTTTGTAAGCACTCAATTCACTGGAAGAATCCAGGAAGGAATACAAAAAAACAAGAAAAACAACAGATTAAACAATTTGAAAGTAAGATGGCCCATTTAAGTCCAATTTTATTTATAAGCACATTGTATGTGATAAATTAAACACTCAACTTAAAATGGAGATTATGTTCAGATTTAATTTAAAAAAACTCCAAAGGAAACAGTTTTTATTATAAAGACAAAAATTGCTTAAAATTTAAGATGGGAAAATATATACGATGCATACACTAATCATAAGAGGCACTGTTATAGCAGTACATTTTGAGACAAGGAATCTTAACATGGCAGGCTTTTCATTACAGTTATCAACATGCAGAATATAGTTATAGCACAATTTAATGTCCTTGTTTGCTGAGCTCCTCATCCTGTCGTTTCAGAATCTCTTTCTACTGATTGGATCATTTTACTTTTGTTTTTTGCATGTCTGATATATATGTTTTTGAAACCAGAACTTGCAATAAATTGAGAATGAGAAGACACCAAACAACCTAAAATAATTTCTACAGATTAAAAATAATTCACAATAAAATGTAAACTGGAGGAGATTAATAGCAGCCTAGTAGAGATTGCAGAAGAAAAGGCTGAAAAATTACAGACATAACAAACAAAACTAACAAAATGAGGCACAGAGAGAAATACAATTGGAGAAAAGAAATGGTCCAAGCATCAATCGCCTGGGAAAAGACATTAAGTAATTTAAAATATGTAAAATTGAAGTCCAAGAAGGAGACAAAGGAGCCATACAAATATATAATAAAATAATAGCTATAATATTACTTTCTTGTAAAATAAATGAAAATAGTGACCTCACAGAATCCCCCAATCTCAATGAATTGTGAACAGAATTAACATAGGAGGACTACATGAAGGCATATAATAATTGCATTACTGAAAATCATTAATGAAGAGAAAAAATCTTTTTTTTTTACTTTAAATTTATTTTATTTTTTTCAGTGTTCCAAGATTCATTGTCCCACACCCAGTGCTTCATGCAAGAGAAAAAAATCTTAAGAACATCCAGAGGGGGGGAAAATGCACATGACCTACATCAAAACAAAATTAAGAATTGCAATACATTTCCTGTCAATGATTATGAGATCAAGAAGATAACAGAGAGTCATCTTTAAAGCCTTGGAAAATTCTATTCTAAATCTAATTTTATTTCCAGCAAAGATACCTATAAAAACAAAGGAAAAAATTGATTATTTCTGGTGAAAGAAGTTCAGAAACAAATACCTAAGAAATCAGCACTAAGAAGAAATGTCCAAGGAAAGGAATGACACTGGATGGATATTTGCTTCTACAAAAATGAATGAAGAGTACTGGAAATAGTAAACAAGTATACATATAAAGCACAATCGATTCTTTTTAGCAAAAGTTACATTTGACTTGTTTATTATATATGTTTATATATGTGGAGACATATTTATATGACAACAATGGCCCAGGGAATAACAGGAGGGAGAGATGTAAGTCCTCTTACAAGATACTAAGCTGGTATAACATTATTTGGTAGTTGCCTATTACAAATTAGCAATGTACATTACAAATCATAGAGCAATCTTACACAAACAGCATGCACACAACATGTCCCTCTTGTACCTCCCTCCCCACCACATATGCAACACACACCTCATAGCACCTAGAATAAACACACTATACACACACCACACGACTCCATATACACATACGCTGTATACACCAAGCACACCACACACACAAACACATATACACGCACATTTACACAAACATGCTCACATTACACACATATCATATACACACATACCCCATGAAACAAATAGGTACAGTTTATAAGCCGAAGTTGAGATAAAATGGGATCATTTAATACATCTCAACTCAAAGGAAGATGGAAAAAAAGACAAAATAGGAATAAACAGCCAATGAGACACATAAAAACTGGTAACATGATGGTAGCTTTAAACGCAGTTATATTTACACAAATGTTTACACAAATGTTAAAATTTGAAGAATGAACAAGAGATATATTAAACAAAACCTGATCACAATAAAGCATGAGTGGCTCCATTAATAATAGACAAGGCAGATTTCAAAACAAGGGATATTTCCAGAAATAATGACATTATATGGTAATAAAAGTGTTAATTCACCAAAAAATAATGGTAGTAATTGTGTATGTACTTAACAAAAGAGTTGTAAAAATGCATGAATCAAAACTAATGGAACTTCCAGGAAATGTAGATAAATTTATAATTACAACTGGTTATTTCAGTCTCCCTCTCACACTAATTGATAGAATTAAGAAGAAAAACTTTAGGATACCAAATTTTGAACAACACTGTCCTAATTAACATTTTTATAATAATCTGTACAAGAATAATAGAACATGCATCTTTTTCAAGTACACATGGAAGATGTGATAGAAGGTAGAAGAAGATATTCTAGTCATAAAACAAGTGTCTATAAATATAAGAGGATTAAAGTCACACAATGTACGTTCTTGAACCCCCATGGAAAATAAGTACAGAATGATGAGAATAGCAAACGGATCTGGAAAATCCTCCAGATACTAGGAGATTGAATGGCAGACTTCTAAATAACCTATGGGTGAAATAAATCACAAAGGTTATTTTAACATTCTTTAAATAAATAAAGTAAAATACAACATACTAAAAATTAGGAGATGCACTTAAAGTATGGCTTAGAGAAAAAAAATGATAGCATTCAATTCTGATACCAGAAAAGGAGAAGTGTCTAATCCATTACTTAAGGATGTATGTAGGGAAACTAGAAATGTGAAGAAAATACAACACAAAAAGGAAGAAATAGATGCAAAGATCAATGACACACAAAGTTTAAAAAGAAAAATCATTGAAACCAAACTAGTTCCTTGTAAAGTTCAATAAAATTGATGCAGAAATAGACTAATCAGGGGGAAAAAGTGAGGATACAAATAAACAAGGAATAAGGGAGGAGATAGACTTCGGATCTTGTAGACATCACACAAGTGATACAGTGCAAGCTGTAAGATGTTCTAGAAGTGGCACCTCATATATCTGACATAAAGATCACACAAAGAATACCTATAAAGAACCTCTAAAAGTTAAGAAGTCAGAGTGCCAATTGGAATAGTGAACAACACATCTAAACCACGGTTTCCACAATTAGGACATCCAATGATAATAATGACAGGAAAAGATGCGAGACCAGAATTCCAGGCATAGAAATGCAAATGGAAACAGCTATGGGGTATCACTGTAGAGTCACGTCAAGGACTACAGTTTATTAAATATTTGTCAAAATGCGGGATCCATTCACACTGCAGTGAATGAGAGATTATCTCTCTCCCTCTCCCTCTGTGTCTCCTGGCTGTGTTCTCTCATTCACCACCAGCATGAATATACATGGATGATGCTGGTAATGCCACTAGAATAAGGGAGATGTCATCCATTTAATCTGAAAATGATGACCCAGAATTTCTTCTCTTAGGTTCACGCCCATTAGCAAGGTACACTCTCCCTCCCAGGAGCATGTGCGGGAGCAGTCAGAGCTCCATTCTTTACTGTGTCATGCGAAATGGAAATAATATAAATTATCCGTCAGCAAGAGCAGGAAGGAATAAATTATATGTACAACTTAATATTACTAAAGAACAGTAGATATTCAAACAACAACTGCAGAGAAAGACATGAATGGATCCCAAATGAATTTTTGACCAGAAAAGACAGGCAAAAAATGGCATTCACTTTGAGTCCATTTACACAAAAATTTAAACACAAGAATGTATTTTATATGTATGCCTATGTTGTAATATGATGAAGAAATGTAAAAAGAGTATTTATTCTGAATATTAGGGTAGTGACTAATTTGAGGTGAGGGAGAAAGACAGCCTTGCAAGAAAGCCTGAGGCTATTTCCGAGAGCAGGGGCATGTCCTACTTCTTTATCTGAGAGCTGTTCACTTTTTGACATCATTGAATTGTCCATGATAGATTTTACAATAGAAAGGAAAAAGGTTTTGGCCAAATGTCCCATGATAGAATAAAAAACAAAACAAAACAAACCTCCTTTAGCTATATGCGCTGTAAATTATTATTAAGGAATTATCTCACAATATAAATGATAGAATACAATTCATAAATATACAGAGAAATACATAGCACAACATAAAAATCATAAATATTTATATGGGGAAGTAGGTGCAGTTGCTTTAAGAAGTTTTGAGGCAGTAAAAATGCCAATTCACTACAAAATAGCTTTAATTTTAAGAAGTCCCTCTCAAAATACAAATGCTCTTTTTTCCCCCTTAAATTTGAAAACAAGATTTTAACACTCATCTGAAACAACACCTACATGGGACTTATCCCCCAAAATGATGAAAATTAAGACAGAGTTCCACATTTTGGAATATTTGACAGCTATTAAAATAATTGTAGGGAAAATAAATAGATTTTAATGAGAAAAATTCTATAACATTGCATTAATATATTTCTAGTATCATAGGCCAGGAGATTTGTGTCCTGGGTATATATAAAATACTAGCAATGCTCATTTTTATGTTATAGGATTATATACAATTTTTAAGATTTTATTTACTTCCAGTTATTATACAGTATTAAGTTAGCTTCAGGTGTACACTATAGTGTTTCAGTACTTCCATATCTCATCCTGTGCTCAACACAAGTGTGTTCCTTAATCCCCATCACCTATTTCACCCATACCACCACCCACCTTCCCTCTAGTAACTATCAGTTTGTTCTCTATGCTTAAGAGTCTGTTTCTTGGTACCTCTCTCTCTCTCTCTCTCTCTCTCTCTCTCTCTCTCTCTTATTTTATTCTCTTTCCTTGTTTGTTTTGTTTCTTTTCTTAATTTAAATTCAATTAGTCAACATATAGTACATCATTGGTTTTTGGTGTAGTGTTCAATAATTCATTAGTTGCCTAAAACAGTCAGTGCTCATCACGTCATGTGCCCTTCTTAATGTCTGTCACCAAGTTACCCCATCCCTCCACCCACCTCCCTTTCCACAGCCTTCAGTATTTTCCCAGAGTCAAGAGTCTCTCATTGTTTGACTCCCTCTCTGGTATCTTCCCATCAGTTTTCCCTCACTTCCCCTCTGATCCTCTGACCTAGTTTTTATATTCCACATATGATTGAAACCATATGAAAGGGTCTTTCTCTGATTGACTCATAATACCCTCCAGTTCTATCCATTTTGATGTAAATGATAGGTATTCATTCTTTCTGATGTCTGAGTAATATTCCATTGTATATATGGACCACATCTTCTTTATCCATTCGTCTGCTGAAGGACACCTCAGCTCCTTCCACAGCTTGGCTATGTGTTACTAGAACAATGTGTTAATATCCTTAATATGTAAAACTCTTTCAACTTAGCATGAATCATTAAAACCAGATTGAAATTGAGTAAAAGATAAGAATTAGGGCACCTGGGTGGGCTCAGTGGGTTAAAGCCTCTGCCTTCCGCTCAGGTCCTGAGATTGAAGCCCATGTCGGGCTCTCTGCTTGTCGGAGAGCCTGCTTCCTCCTCTCTCTGCCTGCCTCTCTGCCTGCTTGTGATCTCTCTCTCTCTGTCAAATAAATAAATAAAAGTCTTAAAAAAAAGAATCAGCAAGTTATAGGTGAGAAAATAGAAAAATATTTCAACATATACTAAAATGCACATTAATAATAGGGACATCTTTGATATATAAAATGAACTGTAGATAGTAAATTATGAAAATCTAGAATGACACAAGCTTCCATATGCTGGTGATGGAAATTAAATGTATATTTGTTTTGTAGAATTTGAAAAAAAATGTATCAAGAATTTTTAAGAAATTTTTTCATATTGACCTGATAATTCCACTTTTAGTATTTCATCTTAATAATTAGAAATACTAACAGAATTTTATTTTATTTTTTTTAAAGATTTTTTATTTACTTGACAGAGAGAAACACAGCCAGAGAGGGAACACAAGCAGGGGGAGTGAGAGAGGGAGAAGCAGGCTTCCTGCCAAGCAGGCAGCCTGATGTGGGGCTGGATCCCGGGTCTCCGGGATCATGACCTGAGCCGAAGGCAGTCGCTTAACCAACTGAGCCACCCAGGCGCCCCCTAACAGAATTTTAAATGGAGGCATTTCTCACCATAATATTTAAATAGCAAAACCAATTTATACCTAATTCCACCTTAAGTATTATTTTTACTTAAATGTGCTTCCCAAATACCAAAAAACTGAACTTTAATATGATTTTATTATGCAAAAATATAAAAAGTGTTATTTAAAAAAATTATTTAAAGCATTAAGATTCAAAAAAATGTTCCCAGTTGTACATCATGAACAGTGGGGGAAAATGAAAATGTTATTATTTCTGATTGTAGGATACAAATGTACATATTTTTTCTATGATTT
Organism: Spilogale gracilis; assembly: GCA_004023965.1. Taxonomy (NCBI): domain Eukaryota; kingdom Metazoa; phylum Chordata; class Mammalia; order Carnivora; family Mephitidae; genus Spilogale; species Spilogale gracilis. Next base: position 12,106 of record PITA01020411.1, read on the forward strand.
TCTCAATTGACCTAGTAAGAATATTCATTAAACTGAAAATGCAATACTTGGATACAATTTAATGTTTAAAAATATAACAAGTAGCCTATAAAGATTTCTCTTTAAAATGCATGATATTTTTTTTTCATTTTGAATGAGTTCTAAGATATAGACTGCATAATTAGAAACATAAAATATTTGGCTTGTTTTGTCAATGTTTAATGAGATCATTGAAAGTAGACATTATTCTTATTGGGAATAACTATGCTTTAGTAGACAAGTCCTCTAAAGAGATATAGAGGAACTATGTATTCATACAGCAATGTAATAAGAATTATTAGACCATTACTAACTTCATTAAAACATAATGTTCCTTTGGTGCTATATACCATTTCATGTGAATCTTTAACATTTCTCTTGGTTCTACATGGTGAACATTAAGAACACACATTTAGTAGGAAGATCTCTTTTTGTTTGAATCTGGATATATTTACAAGAATATGTTACTAAAAGTGAGATGAAATTTTTAGCCATACTATTTTTAATAAAAAAAATTAACTAGGAAAAAAACCACCCATGTCTTAAAAATCACATCAAACTTAATATCAACATTTTTGAAGTGATCATAATTGAAAATGAGGTATTTTATGTTGCTACTTTGGCCACTGATTTCTGAAGTTTGTTAAATTTTACTCTCACTAGATATAGTAAGATAAGAGATAGCAAACAAAACTAAATGGGCTTTGGAAGATCCTTTTGACTGTAAGATGTATGTTATCAATGAAGTTTCTTGTAAAATATACATCATAGTAATAGAAGATACCACTTGTATGAAATGCTAGAGTACTGATGACTGATTGTAGCTTCTGGGAAAGAGCCTAAAATACATGGTGGATATACTCTTAAAGTTGAAAAATTTGAGGATCTTTGAAAAAAATTACATCTGCTTCTATTATTTTGGAATATTTTTTCTTTTTTTTGCTGCATAATATTTGAATCTTCCAATAAGAAAAAAAGAGAAGAGTCAAGTTTAAAGTTATCTTTTTCAGCTAATTTTATTAATTATAAAGAAACATCCAGTATTTCTTTAGAGGAGAACTGCTTTTATCCATAAGCAACATTGTACCTTAGGTTGAAACCAAAAATAGGATTAACATCCAGAACAGAGGAGACTGCTAACCTTTTTGAGTTTAACCAATAATGCACTTTAATGACTGGCAGAACTAAGCTTCTTGTCTGCCATCCCCTACAAAAGTTAGGTTTGTTTCCAGGGTATTAAAAAGTTTTGGCCTATCCCTGGAATGGTAAACTGAAAAAGACTTCATTTTATTTTATTTAAGTTAGGTTTATGAAGGTATAATTTGTACACATATACCCTTTACATATTTCCCTTTTACATGAATTCTACCTTTTTAATGCTCACCACTATGAATGCTGGCAAATGTGTATCACAGTAGTCAAGCTATACATTTCACATTACTCTAAAATATTCTCCCACTGTCTTTTGCTAACAATCCCCTCTTCCAAGCTCCAGATCTGTTTTCTGACCCTATTATATTGTCCTTTCCAAATTGTAATACAAATTGCATTATTCAGTATGTAGCATTTTGATTCATTCTTTTCTTTTGTCTTAATGGGGTAGGTTCCATCCTTATTGCCACATGGACCATAGTCAATTTTTATTGCTGAATAGTATTTCATTGTACAGATGTTTCTTTAACCAGGAAGCTGTCAATGGGCATTTTTGTAATATTTGAAAATTATGAATAAATTTGCTATTAAAATTTTACTATTTTTGCATAGATAAATGGATTATTTAAATGTGTATTGTTAAATTTCCAAATATTTGCATAATTTCCAGATTCTTTTTCTGTTACTGAGTTTTACTTTCATTGTCATCAGAAAAATATGCTTTGTATAAATACAAGACTTCAAAACTTCTAAAGTTTTCATTTTTTTTAAAGAGCTTATTTATTTATTTGACAGAGAGAAACACAGCTAGAGAGGGAACACAAGCAGGGGGAGTGAGAGTGGGAGAAGCAGGCTTCCCGCCAAGCAGGGAGATTAATGTGGGACTAGATCCCAGGTCCTGGAATTATGACCTGAGCTGAAAGCAGATGCTTAACCTACTGAGCCACCTAGGTGTTCCTATTATCAGTTATCTTAAACATTATTAAATTTCTATCTTATTTAGAGAGATATTTTCATTACATACATAATTCTGGGTTTTCAGATTTTGTTTTCAGTACTATAGTGGTGCTGTGCTATAGTCTTTTGGTTTACATGTTTTATGTTTGGAAGAATACTGTAATCTTGATCTGTGTTTCTTGTTGTTTATGTCTTCTTTCTCTAGCAACCTTTAAAGGTGTCATATTTGTTTTGAACCCTCTTGAATGTGATGTGTGTAGGCTTTTATTATTTTTTGAAGTTTATTTTTCTTGGGTTTCTCTGAAATCAATGGGCTGTGATTTGATATTTTTCATTATTGTTTTGAGACTTTTCAATCAATGTCCCTTTTCTTCTGTGACTTCTTCCCTTCCTTCTGGTAGTTCAAATATGGCAGGTCATTTTGCATTGGCCACAGCTCTGGAGTGCTTTATAAAAAAATAAAGAATAAAATAAAGAATAAAAACATCTTGAGGTGCCTGGGTGGCTTAGTTAAGCATCTGCCTTTAGCTCAGGTCATGAACCTGGGATCAAGCCCTGCATCATTGGGTTCCTTGCATGGCAGGCAGACTAGTTCTCCCTCTCCCTCTCCCTGCCATGAGCCCCCCCCCCCCGGCTTGTGCTTTCTCTCTCTCTCTGTCAAATGAATAAGTAAAATCTTTAAAAATTTAAAAATTTGAAAAGAGAGACTCATTCTGGGGATGCCTGGGAGGTTCAGTTGGTTAAAGTGACTGTTGATTTGGCTCAGGTCATGACCTCAGGGTGTGAAATTGAGCCCAGCATGGAACTTCCTTAAGAGTTTCTCTCTCCCTCTCCCTCGGCCCCTTCCCCCCCCCTCTATCTCTAAAACAAAACCAAAAACAACTCTTCAGTTTTGTATGTGTGGGTATTTTCTATTTTCCTATTTTCAAGTTAACTTATTTTTTCTCAGTTATTTTGGGTCCACTGATAACACCCATGAAAAAAACATCCTTCACCTAGGATAACGTGTTTTTATTTCCAGCATTTCTATTAGATAATCAGTTATCTGACAGGTCTAAGAAGAGTTGCTTTTCAGTTGTTCAGCATTTTCTTGTTGCGAAGATGACAGTGATGACCTCTAAACACTCCACGTGCCAGACTGAAAACATAGCCCTCTGCTGCTTTTTAGCCTTTACTTGACAGCTTGTTAGGGGAAAGCAGGAAGATGCTGGGTGGTCCTGGTCCCTCCACACGTTTTTTGGGTCTTCCTTGTCTACTCCTTGTAGAAGAAGGAGTGAGGTAAGGCTTCTTTATTTCTTCCTCTCTGCCCAGTGCCTGGTGTTTTTAGCTGGTCTTTTGTAAGACTTTCCTGTTTCTCCCTTGTTAGTAAGAGAACTTCAATGGTATTGGCACAGGTATGGCATCACTAGTTCTTTCTTTAGGTGCAGAACAATTTCTCTTTATTGTCCTAATCAATGGGGGTTCGTTATCTGGGTCCCAGGTGTGACAACACTGGGGCTTCTCCTTTGGTTTCAGAATTCAATCGCTGTATATGAGTGAAGGGACCAGGAGAGAAGGCAAGGGCCCCATGCCTTTCCTGCCAGGGTGGCTGATCCTGGCAGGGTTGATCCTGATGAAGGAGACATCATTTGGTTGTCAGGTATGTCCCCTATCTTTCTTATGAGCATGACAGAGATCCACGGAAAAGAGACTGTGAGTGACATAGATTTCCCTGTATCGTGGCTTTGCAGAGTCTCTTTCTTGCCATGCCAACAATCAGTCTTTAGCAATTCATTCCAATTTTAGCTGATTTATTTTCACCCATTTATATGGCAGCAACTCCTTACCCTGGTGCTTTGCCTCATGTTTTCCAATATGGCATACATCTTACCTTCCATGTGGGGACCCATCTTTTCTAGGATCTCAGGCCCTTTGGTTGTTTCCATGCAACCTCAGTTCTCTGAGGGCTTCAGAATATGTTATAATTTTGTAGGTTTTCCAACATTTTGTCATTGCTAGTATTGTAGTGATGCTTTTTGCAGATTGCTAGGTAGAAATAGAATCAGTCTATTGTTTTTAGAATCTAAGTTTTTCCACCAGGATTGCAGAATATGTTCAAAATCTCTCTGTGACTTATTAATTCCCACAGTATAATGAGTGTGATGATATATTATAGATATTTATCTGAATGTCAATTTTTTGAAAAAAAAAGATATAATGTAACTTACAGAAATGCCTAAAGTGTATTGTGAAGCTAAAAAAAGAGAGAGCAATCTATGATAAAAAATAATGTGAAGAATATCATAAAGTTCTAAATAATTGCTATAGGCAGAGGAACAAATAAAATATATCCTCAGGAGAAGAACAAACCATTTTCTCGGGAAAGGAACACAGAGGTTTGAAGGCAAGTTACTCTCTTGAGTCCTCCTAAAAGAGGCAAATTGTGATGTAGTAGACAACACCCAAAACAGCATCCAGAAAGTAAATATGCATTTTATGTGCGTGTGTGATTCTTACATGTTCCTCTATGGAAGTTGAGGGCATAATGCCAAACCCCAATTCAGTAAAACTAGCACATCAAGGAACAAAAAACAAACAACATCTTGAAAAAATTCTAGATAGGTATTTCTCTTTCTTGATTTTTGAATAAGGTTCAGACTATAAACAGGAATCAAGGTTGAATGGACTATATGTTGTTCAAGCAACACTCTGTGGATGTTAGTTTCAAAATGAGATCTTAGTTAATGTGAAGGAGTATATATTCCATGAACATATACATATCTTAAATATCAAGGACTAGGACCAGAATGCAAAGTGCTCTACTATGGCATATGGAAAAATAAATATGCATTTGCATAGCCTCTTGTGAAATAAAGCACTCTAAATATTTCTGAAGCCTACATGTAGGCTTGGAAAATCCTCCAACAATTTGTCACATCATTGCAATCCCCTGTAAAATAGGAAAACCAGTCATAACTAACCTCATGGTAGCAGCTATGGAGAGGAATAACGTAAGTACAGAAAAAAAAATCAATTCATTGATTATCCTATTGAGAATATTAACAGAACATCACCATGTGTTATAAAAATGTAAGTTGTAACTATTCTCATGACTCAGAGCAAAAAAGTGAGGATTATCTCATGTGGAAGAAACAAGAAGGTATGCTGTTACATTGTTGAGTATTTGGGGATAGCCTACCAAGAAGAATCCTGGTGTGAGTCAAGTTTAAGGCCAATAAGACCACATATAATTCTGTATCTCATTGCTCTTTGTTCATTTCCACTTCTTGAACTTTGCATCTCGATTGTCTTTCTTCATACTTTGTATCCTTTAGGACAAATCTGTGGGTCACAATTTTCTGAGAGTTTGTGTGTCTGAACTTCTTTCATTCTCACTCTGGAAATATATTTGTGACGGGCTTGGATTCTGGGTGGACAATTGTCTTGTTCTACTTCCATTGTCTTCCCTTTGTTTTCCTTCCAAATGGAAATGCCATTCTCATTTCTGTCCCTTTAGAGGTGACTGGTCTTTGCTCTCCCTCTGTCTCTCTGTCTTTCTCTCTGTGCCTCTCTCTCCTTCAATGTCTCCCTCTCTCCCCCCTCTTTACTTTTCACCAGTGTTTTTATTTTATTTTTTTTTTTGGTTGTGCTTGGGGTTATTGTACTGGTCTTCTGGAAACCGTGACTCAGTATCTTCCATTAGCTTCAGAAACTTACCAGCACTGTCTTTTTAAATATTGCATCTGCCTCAATTTCACACCTCTCCCCTTTTGAGACTCTAAATACATATATTTTGTTCATTTTTCTCTAAGCTTCTATATTTCTTACCATCCATAATGTTTTGGTTTTGGTTTTGTCTTTGTTTTAAAGTAGACTCCATGCCCAGCATGGAACCCATTTTGGGGCTTGAACTCACAACCTTGAGATCAAGACCTGAACTGAGATGAAGAGTGTGATGCTCAAGTGACTGAGCTACCCTGGAGCCCCCACAATGTTTTTAATTTCAGTTACTTGAATCTTTAGTTCTATAGTTTCTGTTTAGGTCCTTGTTTAGATTCTAATTTTCTTCCAGATTGTTCAATATTGTCTTTAATTTTTCTTACCACAAGCAAGCACAGTTTATCTCTCTCATATTACCCCTTGGTAGGTACGTTCTATTGTTCTGTACTGGGACCATTATCACAGCTCTCTAGTGTCATTTGCTTCCATTACCTCCATAACAGGATATGTTTGAACAAATAGTCATTATTGTCAATGAAGCCTTTTCTGCTTCTCTTGTGGTTTGCTGTCATTTTAATTTCCTGCATTATATTACATTATTAGGTCACTCCGCAGTGATACCATTTTGTCATTATTAATCTCATCTTTTCAACTAGGTTCTACACTTAATTATATACAGTGCTCACCAAATATTTCTGTGGAAACTTCTTAACAGTCCATTGGTTTTCTGAAACTCATTCTCTAGTTGATTCATTAAGAAAGACACTTAAATACTTTCTCACATGCCCATAATTCTATTCCCTTTATTTTTGAAACAGCATTTAATTGGATATTATATTCTTGGTTTGCAGTTTTCCTTCTTTGAATATCTTAAACATGGACATCTACTAGTTTTAGACATAAAAAAGTAGAGAAAAATCTGATGACTATGGAGTCCTTTCAATTACAAGAAATATTGTCATTTTGCTTGCATGCAGAGATTTTTTCCCCCCTTCTATTTAAGTTTCAATAGTTTTATTAGAAACACCTCAATTTTAACCATTTTGGTGAATTTTACCAATACAGAAATCATTATTTTTTAGTGTTTTATGCAATACATCATTTTGAATTGTTGTGTATAATTACAATGAAATTCATTATAGAAAATAAGATGAGCCTGAGTAACTTTCCTGTCTCACTGCTGCAAGGCTTAATTTTTTTTCCAACTTTATTGAGAAATAATTGACAAATACAATTGTATACATATAAAGTGCACAACATGATGCTGCGAAATACACATGCGCTGTGAAAAGATTAACAAGAACAAGGTAATTAACATATCGATCACAGTTAACTATTTTGCAGTGTGGGGAGAAGGCTTAACATCTCCTCTTTGGGAAGTTTGCATCTGCATTACCTCTTATTAACTATAATCACTATGTTGTGCATCACAACCTCAGACCTCCTTCTTCTTAGAACTGAATGTTTGCATCCTTGACTACTAGTCCCATTTGATCCTCCCTCAGCCCCTGGCAACCACCATTCTGGTTTGTTTTTATGGAAGTAGCTTTTTCTCCTTTCCTTTTCTCTCTCTCTCTTTTTATTAGATTTCACATGTTCATACAGCATTTTTCTTTCTCTGTTTAGCTTATTTCTTTTAGTATGATATGCACAAGATCCATTCATGCTGTTAGCAGAATGTCCTTTTCTTCCTTTTTCATATTTACATTCAATTACATCACAATTAAATATGTATTTATATATAAATAAGTTTTATATATAAATGTGATGAAATAGTAGGAACTTATATTCATACAAATATATAATTTAGAATATAATATATATTTTACCAATAGTATAAATACAACAATAATATATAAATAATATATTTAAATTTAAATGTCTATAAAAATATGTATCTTTATCCATTCATTTGTTGAAGGACCCTTAGATTGTTTCCATATCTTGTTTATTGTGGGTAATGATACAAGAACAAGACAGTGCAGATATTTTTCTTATATACTCATTTACTTCCCTTCAAGTGTACCTAGGGGTGGGTATTCTTTCATTACCTTGCAGTACTCAAGATATTGAAAAAAAAAGAAAAAAAAAGAAAAAAAAAGAACTTAATCTCTCAGGATGATACCTCTCTGATACTTACACAGGTATATCCTTTCTTATTCCCTCCCCCACCAATAATAAAATATCTCTTCTTCAATTCCAGAGTTCCAGGTCTATGGATTTCTATTATATCCTGGGATTTTATTCTATTTATTTATTTATTTATTTATTTATTTATTTATTATTTTTGTTTTTGATGTAGTCTTCCATGATTCATTATTTGTGTATAACACCCAGTGTTCATTACAATACATCCCCTCTTTAATACCCATCCTCCTCCCCTCTGAAACCCTTAGTTGTTTACTGGAGTCAGTAGTCTCTCGCGGTTCTTTTCCCCCTCTGATTTCCACTCCCCTTTCAGTTTTCCCTTCATTCCGTTAATATCCTCTGTGCTATTCCTATGTTCCATATATGAGTGAAACTATATGGAAATTGTCTTTCTCTGCCTGGCTTATTTCACTCAGCATAATCCCCTCCAGTTCCATCCATGTCCAAGCAAATGGTGGGTATTCATCCTTTCTTTTTCTTTTTTTTTTCTAATTTTATTTTTTATTTTTTTTCTGAATAACTTTTTTTTTTTTACCATTTTTTTTTATTGTTACTAAATTTTTTTGCCCAGTGTTCCAAGATTCATTCCCCATTCCCAACACCCAGTGCTCCATGCTCTAGGTGTCCCCAGTACCGACCACCAGGCTCTCCCATTCCCCCACCCCCTCCCTCCAAGTCGCTCAGTTTGTTTCTGTGTCCAAAGTCTCTTGTTTCATCTCCCTCCCTGGATTACCCTAGTTCCCATTTATTTTCCTTCTCCCACTGTCCTCCAGGTTACCCCTCATGCACCGCAAGTAAGGGAAACCATGTGATACTTGACCTTCTCTTCTTGGCTTATTTCACTCGGCATAATCTCCTCCAGTCCAGTCCATGTTGCTACAAAAGTTGGATATTTGTCCTTTCTGATGGAGGCGTAGTATTCCATTGTATATATGTACCACATCTTCACACGCACAATGGCACCCACATGCTCGGGGATGCCCACACGCACGGGGGACGCCCACACGCACGAGGGAGCCCACACGCTTGGGGGATGCACACACGCTCGGGGGAACCCACATGCATGGGGCGCCCACATGCACGGGGGTGTCCATGGGTATTCATCCTTTCTGACGGCTAAGAAATATTCCATTGTATATATGAACCATATCTTCATTATCTATTTCTCTTTTGAAGAGCATCTCAGCTTTTTCCACAGTTTGGCTATTGTAGACGTTGCTGCTATACATATAAAGTGTACAACATGATGCTTCTTTCACAACTTCTTTCACTACATATGTATCTTTGGGGTAAATGCCCAGTAGTGTGATTGCTGGGTCATAGTGTAGCTCTACTTTTAACTTTTTGAGAAACCTCCATACTGTTTCCCAAAGTGGCTGTACCAACTTGAATTCCCACCAACAGTATAAGAGGGCTTCCCTTTTTCCACATTTTCTCTAATATTTGTTGTTTCCTGTCTTGTTAATTTTTTGCCATTCTAACTGGTGTAAGGTGGTATCTCAATGTTATTTTGATTTGAATTTCCCTGATGGTTAATGATGTTGAACATTTTTTCATGCATCTGTTAGTCATTTGTATGTCTTCTTCAGAGAAGCATCTTTTCATGTCTTCTTCCCATTTCTTGACTTGATTATTGTTATTATTATTTTTGAGTGTTGACTTTGAGAAGTTCTTTATAGATCTTGGATATCAGCCTTTTATCTGTAATGTCATTTGCAAATATCTTTTCCCATTCTGTGGGTTTCCTCTTAGTTTTTTTGACTGTTTCCTTTGCTGTGCAGAAGTTTTTTATCTTGATGAAGTCCCAAAAGTTTATTTTTGCTTTTGTTTCCCTTGCCTTTGGAGATGTGTCATGAAACAAATTGCTGTGGCCAATGTTGAAGAGGTTACTGCCTATATCCTGGGAAATTTTTACTCAGGGTAAAGTTTTACATTTTTTCAGAATATTTCTGAGATCCTGAAGACCTCAGTTGACTCCTAATACTCAGCCTTTGCTCTCGTGCTTTGCTATACATTCTAATACTGAAAACTTAAAAACTTGCCTAAGGCTCAACTTGTATCATAGATTTACCTGTTGAGTACTTCAATTAAAGTGTGGGACCTTCCTTTTGGAGGTAAATAGTAATATATAATTATCTTATATCTCTTGGCCTTTTTACCTCATAATCTGGTATTTTTAGAAAAATATCATCACATACTTTTGTTGAAAATGTTTTCTGGATTTTTTGTTCATTTCTTTTTTGCTATCCCACTTAATTAACTAGTTTGGAGGAAGGATTGGATAAATCTAGTTTTATGGTAATGTCATCACCTTGTCCACAATCTTAAGAATTATGATTAGGGTGCCTGGGCTCAGTTGTTTAGTGTCTACCTTTGGCTCAGGTCTTGATCCCAGAGTGCTGGAATCAAGCCCCTCATTGGGTTTCCTGCTTTGCGGGAAGCCTCCTTCTCCCTCTCACTCCCCCTGCTTGTGTTCCCTCTCTAGCTGTGTTTCTCTCTATCAAATAAATAAATAAAATCTTAAAAAAGAACTATGATTAATAACTGTGTACAGTAACTTTAATGTAGGTCCGTGTATGTATCTGCTTGTATTTTTTATTGCTGGTTCTATTAATGTGATGCTATCTCCATATGTGTCTGATTATTTTCGTTTCTGCACAAGGCAATGTCTTTTCAAAATTGTTTTTAGAAATGGAATGAAGTGTAAGTTTTTATTTTTTTTAACATAGGGTATTTCCATTTGCTTCTGCCTGATGCCTTGATAGAAGCAGTCTGAGACTAACTAAACAAATTTCATTTGAGGATTTAAAATAACTCATAATTGAGCTACAGTCCCTATGACAATATATTTACTCCTGCTAACATTTTCTCTACAGTACAATTCTTTAAGATCACAATTCAAAGTGAGAAGTGTTCACCTGGATTCTCTCTACATAGGCCTGGTCTCTAATTTTTATTCTCTGAGCCCCATGAGACTATCAAACTAATCCCTGCTCTCTCTGCCCTTCTCTCCAGCCTCAGCCAGCAAGCCAAATGTAAAGGTGGGTTCCCTCTAGCTAAGGAACTGACCTTCTTGAGCTACTCCCCTCCTCACTCCATAACCTCTCCCCATCCAGATTCATATTTATTTATCTCTGCATATTTACCTATTTGAAAATATTTTGAATAGTTTTTTAGTTTTTGTTTGGTTTTTAGTTTCTTCAGTGGAAGAATTGTTTGGGTATTTTTTAAGATTTTTTTTTACTTATTTATTTTATATATAGAGAGAGAGACAGTGAGAGAGGGAACATAAGTAGGAGTGGGAGAAGGAAAAGCAAGCCTCCCACCAAGTAAGGCACGCCCAATGCGGGGCTTGATCCCAGGACTCTGGTTTCATGACTTGAGCCAAAGAGAGATGTTTAATGATTGAGTGACCAGTTGCCCGGCTTTGGTTTATCTAGTGTGTTATTGCCTGTTGCATGGTTGACTTCTGCTTCCTGTAGAGGTGCTAAGAAGCAGACAGGATGAACAAAATATTAATCCACTCATGGGGCTGATGAGACAAAATGTGTTCTCAACAAGAAAAGTGAGGTGCCCTGTAATTATCACTCAATATTAAGTTCGTCTACAAAAGGGTAAGGCTTACTTGAAACATGCTTCTCCTCACAGGATCTGAAACCAACATGTAGGCAAATAAATCCCTGATTTAATTAGTCTGGTTGTACCAATGACATGCTTATGTACTTAAAAATGGAAAAACTTCTCTATAAATGATTAGAAGACATTTCCAGCTTGCCAAATTTATTGGATGAAATGTTAAAGTGAGTAAGTTATTTGTGTACCTATACACCAGCAAAAAGCAGTATAACATTAAAAAAAGTTTCTTCTTCTGAAGAATGTTCAATAATGTAGTTAGTTCCCCCAGATTGAATTAAATTGATTTAAACTGACAAACTGATTCTACTTTCTACTTTCATATGGAAATAAGACGTGAAAGAGTAGTGAAGACATGTCATTGCCTATAAACATTGTTTTTCACTTCTTTTGTGCAAATAGCTGGGCATGTGAGCTGGGTTATGTAACAAGTGTGCTTCATTTTCTAAGAAACTGCCAAACTTTGTTCCAAAGCAGCTGCACAATTTTGAACCCCATTCATAATGCCTAAAAATCACTCTACATCAATGCCAAATCTCAGTACATTCAGTTTTTTTTTTTTTTCCTTTTAGATCCATTTAATATATGAGCAGTGCTGTGTCACTGTTGTTGTTTTGGTTTTGGTATATATATATTCTTCTTTTCCTTTTTTTTTTTTCTCATTGCAGCTTTAATTTGCATTTCCCTAATGCCAGGGAAGTACTTTCAAAAGCACTTCCTAAAGATTCCAGTGGAAACATGCTTAATGCAGCAAGAGGTGGCTGAGGATGTGTGGCTGGATGACAGTGACTGCTGGCTGAGTTTCATTGGAAATCAAAGACTTTTTACAATTATCTCAATATAGAGTGGAAAATAGTATAAAGCCTTATAATGTTTAATGAAATAGGAACTGCAACTTAAAATTGGAAGAAAAGAGTGATAGAAAGATAAATGTTTATGAGCTTATTAATTCATGACAGTAAAATGAGAGCAAACTAAGATTAGTTAAAGCTGCATTTAGCAGAAATCAAAATGAGTACATTATCAAAGTTACTTTTAAAGGCTTCCATGTGGACAGACGCATGAAGCTCCACATACACCAGAAGGAATAATAAATAAAATTTAGAAAACAAACCACATAAAGGAAAAAGTATAACACGTATCATAAAATACATAGTATCAGACAACACAGCATTCATTTCATAAAGCAGAGATTACTAAAAAAGATGTCACAAATAGAAATATATAAGGCAGATCTTATATGCATGTCCATATAGCAATTTTGTCTCAATAACAGTGAATACCTTTTCAAAAAGATTTTATTTATTTATTTGACAGAGAAAACACAGCTAGAGAGGGAACACAAGCAGGGGGAGTGAGAGAGGGAGAAGCAAGTCTCCCACCCAGCAAGAAGCCTGATGCAGGGCTCAATCCTGGGACTCCAGGATCATGACCTGAGCCAAAGGCAGATGCTTAATGACTGAGTCACCCAGGTGCCCCTGTGAATGCATTTAAAAAAAAAAAAAAAACATTCTGCAACATTTCTATAGAACATAAGAATTTCTGGTAGTCAATTTTCATGTGGAAAACCTCATTGAATTATATAGGTTAGAAAAAATAGGGGCGTCTGTGTGTCTCAGTGGTTAAGTGTCTGCCTTTAGCTCCGGTCATGATCCCCTAGACCTAGAATCGAGTCCCGCATTGGGCTCCCTGCTCAGCGGGAAGCCTGCTTCTCCCTCTTCACTCCCCCTGCTTGTGTTCCCTCTCTAGCTGTGTTTCTCTCTGCCAAATAAATGAATAAAATCTTTAAGAGAATAAAAAGAAAAAAAGAAAAAAAGAAATATCTCATGTAATAATATATTAGAATAATAACAAAAAACAGGTAAAATGTCACATATATTTGAAGATTTTTATAATTCTCTTAACACTGTTTTAAATGGATATAAAATCCAAATTTTCAGATTTTCCTAAAACAGCAATAATAACATGCTCAAACCAGAATCTATGGGTAAAAACAAAGAAGTTGGAGATTAGATATTTACTGAAATACAAATGAAATAATGGCAATAAAGAAATGAAGGCTAAATTCAAAAGGCATGGAGAGAGGTGACTGGGTGTCTCAGTCAGTTGGACTTTTGATTTCTGCTCAGGTCATGATCTCAGAGTCATGAGATGAAGCCAACCTCTCAACACACAGAGTCTATGTAAGATTTTCTCTCTCCTTCTTCCTCTGCCCATCCCCTCCCCACTCATGTGTGCTCTCTCTTTCTCAATTAAAAAACAAACAAACAAACAGAAATAAACACGGGAAGCAAAAGATAAAAGTAAAATGAAGAAAGGAGATAATAAGGAGAAAATCTAAAACTGATGAGGAAGAGAAGAGAAAGATGGCAGAATGACAAAAACATCATAAGCCAGTAGATGTTCTAATGATGTCCCAGAGAAGAAAAAAGAAAAACTTAAGTTCCTTGACACAAACGGAGTATAACATTGATGTGGTCTGGATGTGGTCAGAAGTATTTCCTGCGTACTGAGAATTCCACCTATTGTTGTCATCTTAAAAATGAAGAAAGAGGGAGGGCATAAGCCAAAGAATGTGGAGATCTCAATCCTCTGGTGACAGTCCGTAGCCTTGGAGAATGTTAAACCTACAACTGCAAGGAATGGAATTCTGCTGACAGAGGGAACAAGGAAACTGATCATCCCCTAGCAGGTGAGAGGGGGTGTAGTCATGCTAATAGTTTGATTTTAATCCAGTGAGACCCATTTTGGACTTCTTACCTACTCAATTTAAATAATAATATTTTAAAGTGACTAAATTTATAGTAATCTGTTATTTTTTTAACAGGAAACTACAAAGAAAATATAGCTACTACCATTCTTACATGTGGTTTAGTGAGCGTGCAGTTGCTAAGATTGGGAACGATGCCAGGATGTCTGCTCTCACCATTCTATTATATATTTTGTAAGATGACTTACAAAATTCAGTTTGACAAGAAAAATAAATGTAAGAACCCTTATTTGAAATAAAAAGTAAAACTGTCTCCATTCAGAGACAACATGGTGTCTATGTAGAAAATTCTAAGAAATTTACCCAAAAAAGAAAAAAAGAGAAAAGATAGAGCCAATGTGTTTTTACACTAATATCCAATTATAAGAAAAATAAATTTTAAAGTAATACAATTTACAAAATGAAAGGCAAACCACTAGTTTGTATTTGCAATATGTAAGTATGCTGAAGGACTTCTCTTTAGAATAGATAAAAAACATCTACAATTTAATAACAAGAAAAATAACCCCCAATTAAGTTTATTTATTTATTTATCTATTTATTTATCTATTTTCAGTATACCAGGATTCATTGTTTATGCCCCACAGCCAGTGCTCCATGCAATCTGTTCCCTCAATACTCACCACCAGACTCACCCACCAAATAAGTTTTAATTATTTATTTAATTGTTGACTTTTGGAGTGAAAGTTTTATTTTACTTTTTATTTTATTTTATTTTTAGTTTTTGAAAGAGAGAAAGCAAGAGAGTTGGGAGGGAGGGGAAGAGAGAGTGGGAGAGATAATCTTTTTTTTTTTTTTTTAAAGATTTTATTTATTTGACAGAGAGAAACACAGCCAGAGAGGGAACACAAGCAAGGGGAGTGAGAGAGGGAGAAGCAGGCTTCCTGCCGAGCAGGGAACCTGATGTGGGACTTGATCCCGGGTCTCTGGGATCATGACCTGAGTCAAAGGCAGTTGCCTAACCAACTGAGCCACCCAGGTGCCCCCGGGAGAGAGAATCTTAAGCAAGCTCCATGCCCATTGTGGATCCCGTTCTGAGGACCCTTAGGTTATGATCCAAAATCAAGAGTTGGATGCCTAACCAACTGAGCCAACCAGGTACCCTGGGATTGAAACTTTTAATAGATACTCTATACAGCAAGATATAAATTCCAATGAAAAATGACATTGCAAATAAAAATAACAATAAAGTACCGTTACAGACGTATAAGAATGACTAAAATTAAGGCTGGAATCCATGTGTTGGAGAGCATGTAAAACAAATAGAACTCACCCACTTCATTGATGAAAATATAAAAATACACAACCACTTTGAAAAACATTTTTATAAAAATAAACTTTTTTTAAAAAAGAAACTTGCCCAGTGACCCAGTTATGCTACTTGTTACTCCCCTGAGACAAATGAAAACGTACACTTTCAAAACCCAGCTTTATTGACAATAGCCGTGTGCTTAAAACAACCAAGTATCCATCAATAAATGAATGGATAAATATGTTGAGTTACCATCACACAATGGAATACTTCTCAACATTAAAACAGGAAACAACATGGATGAATCTTGGTGACATTAGGCTAAGAAAAAGGAACTAGACCGAAAACAATGGTTGTTTCTCTTTGGTTCAAGGGTTAGAATGCAGAGTTGGGGCTTACTCCAAGTAGTATGGTGTAATAGTGTGTCTCCTTCCCACCCCACTCCTACAAGGTAGCTCATCATAACTTGAATAGTGCATTTCCAGATTTTGTTCCTTGGTCATTGACAAATTCCTTTTTGCAATGTAAGGCAACACTGACAATTTCTGGGGATTAGTGCATTAAGTCATGGACATCTTTGGATACCATTTGTTTGATTCTGTTTGTATGAAATTTAAGGACAGGCAAAATCTAATCTGTAAGGATAGAGTATACTCAGTGACTGGAGTTGTTGGTGGGGAGATTGACAATTTGCATGAGGCAATTTTCTGGTGTGATGGAAATGTTCTGTGTCTGGTCATTACACAAAGGATGATGATCCTCATGCAAAGAATTACATTTTTCAAAGCATATCAAAGTGGAAAGTACACTTAAGTTTTTGCAGTGATAGCTCAATAAATTTAGTTTGAAATAAAATCATAAGAAAAAACCAGTAGCATTTATATACACAAACAACAAATAGTTTGATGATATAAAGGAGAAGAAAGCATCTTTTTATTATGGTAACAAAAGTTAAAAATACCCAGGAAGGCAGCATAATAAGAAATGTGCATAATAAGAAATATCCATGGGGGGAATTTTTAAATATCCCTGAGAGACACAAAAGGAGGCTTGAGCAAATGGCAAAATGCATCTATTTTTTTTTTAGATGGAATGATTCAAATTTATGAAGTTATTTCTCTTTTTGTGAATCCATATATTTTATGTAATTGTATAAAAAAAACTGTATATTTTTTCTAAAATTAGATAAATATATTGTGAAGATGATGAGACTAAAAAATGTAGCTAAATAAATTCACTAAGTATTTATAGGAGAACTTCAAAAGGAAAATAAACAAAACAAAATTGCAGAAAAATATTTACGTTTACCTAGTAGGCTTATTGTAATTTTTGTAATATCATAATTCTGAAAGTGTTTATTATGTATTGTAGGATACAGCAAATGAATAACATTATTGATAGCTTTTGTAACCAGTGTTTTCACTATGGCTGAAGAGAAAAACACATAGAAAACGAGAATATGAGCAAGAATCCAACAGTTTGAATTTGAGGTTATCAGTACATGAATACATGACTTCTGAATACATTTTTTAGTCCCATATACCAGAAGTGGTTAGAAGCAATGATGGCCAATTAGTGCTGAGAGCAATCAGAGATTACATTGTAAATATGTTTCCATATAAAAGGAATTGAGATTCCTTGGAGAAATGCCTGATTATGGGTTTCAGGCAGAAAAATAATAAAGAAAGTATGAGACATTTTGTTGTTTCAGAAAGCAAGAATATAAGGATTTTTTTCTCATACGATACAGAATACAGCCAGCCAATAAATGTAGAAAAATTGAGTGAATCAGAAAATTAATTATTTCTCCACATCCTATTTAATAATTGATTCAGGCAATTGCAATTAGTGAATAAACTCCTGGAAGAAATGAACAGGAGAATTTATTAAGACAAATATGGCCAATGCCAGTAATGAAACGGGAACAGCACAACATACTATAGATGTAAAGGGAATTAGAGAATATTAGCAGCAAATTCATGCAAATAAAATTCAGATGAAATATATAGCTTGTAGAAAAACAATTCACTAAAACCAAAACAAAAGAAAGAAAATCTAAGTAACTTATATCAATCAAATAAATTGATGCCTAATTAGAAACTTTCCCCAAAGAAAACTCCAGGCTTAAGTGATTCCTGTGATGAAGTCTAGTAAGTATTTAAGGAAGAACAATGTTAAGATTTTACCAATTCTTCTAAAGAATAAAAAAAGTGGAAGTACTTCCGATTAATTTAGAGAGTCCAGAATGACTTTGATGGACAAATCTGACAAGGACATCATGAGAAATATATGTGAGAGGCTAATCTCATTTATAAACATAGAAGCAAAAAGCTTTAAAAGTTAAAGGAAGTCCAAGGATACATAGTAGGATGGCAAAGAGCAAATTCATCTTATTCAAGGAAAATAAGCTTAATTTAACACTTGTCATTTGATTAATGTAATTTGACACTCAAAAATAAAGGGAATATTATAAATATGTCAGTGTATATGGAATCCCTTTACTTAATTAAAGTAGTTTTCCCTCTAGACCAAAAGTCCTGGGCATTAGTGACACAGAGAAAGAAGGAGGCATCTTTGGGAATCTTGAAAGCTGCATCCAATCATACACATACCCAATGGTCCAATAATTTTACCCTTAAGTATAAAAGCAACAGAAAAATATGCATATATGTTAAACAACAATAAAAGCAGGATTCTATGTCCTAGCCGCAAACTTAAGACAACCCTAAATCCCATTAGCAGTCAAAGCAGAAATCATCCTGAGGTAAAATTTAAAAGCTAAATAAAAAAATTATCTCCCCTTTAGATGAACAAAGACCAATAGGATATGAGGGCAAGTAGTTCCCCTCTTATTTTTACTTGCCATAGAATATTTTGAAACTTATTTCATCCTCCAACTTTTTCATTGCAACATGCGCTGACTCTGAAGCAATAGCCATTGAATCAACATGCCACATTGTATTGCTTTGCCTTCCTTCCCTCTCTTCCTTTTTGCTGATCCTTCATACCATGGACTGTCATTTTCTATATAAAATGCTGACATCTTAACCCTTATCTCAGATTCTCCACCTAAAACCTAAGCTAAGATATATATTTTCAAATTTATAAGATTTTCTATTTGTATAGGTTGATTTCACCTCCCCACCCTCATGGTGCAGTAGACTCCACATCCTTAACAATATTATTGTTATTATTGTCAGCCATTTTGATTTTAGCCATCTTGTGGTCCTACTATGGTAACAAATTATAGTTTTACTTTGTATTTCTGCAATAACTAACAATGTTGAACACCTTGTCATAGAGTTTTAATGAAGTTATCAGTCACTTAAAACCTCATTTGTGAAGAGTTCACTCAAGTGGTTAGCCCACTTTTTTAATGACGTGTATTTCTGTTATTGACCTTTTTTTTTAAGCTGAAATACAGTTGACACATAATGTTACATTAGTTTCAGGTGGACACACAATGATTTTTTTAAAAGATTTTATTTATTTATTTGACAGAGAGATCACAAGTAGGCAGAGAGGCAGGCAGAGAGAGAGGAGGAAGCAGGCTCCCTGCTGAGCAGAGAGCCCAATGTGGAACTTGATCCCAGGACCCTGAGATCATGACCTGAGCAGAAGGCAGAGGCTTAACCCACTGAGCCATCCAGGCACCCATACACACAATGATTTGACAATTCTAAATTAAGCTATGCTCACCACACAGTTTTCTTTTATACAGGTAAGCTATGAGTCCTGTACCAGGAACATAAGTTGCAGCCATCCCATCCCACTGTATGTTGCCTTTCACTATCTGGATTTCATGTCACAGAAGTTCCTAAAAAATTAAAATTAAATTAAAATTAAAATCTTTCTTTTCTTTATGTTGACCAGTGCTTGTTGTGTCCTGGTTAAGACTTTTTCCCAACTCAAGGTCATGAGCATGGTCTATGTTTTCTTCTAGAAGTCTCACGGTTTTACCATTCTTTATCTAGGATCTATTGGAAATTGATTTTTGTGTACACTGTGGCAGTGGGGCCAAGATTCATTTTTTTTATCCTCTTATGTGTAAACAGTGGAGCCGCTGTCTATTACGAAGATCAGTTTTTCACTAGTGCCCTGCAGGTGTCATTGTGGTCAGAAGCTCAAGTTCACCAAGCAGGATAAATTGAGTGGAGACCCATTTAAGGGCTCCATAATCAAACTACTGAGAAGTCAAAAATATATAGAAAAAAACACAAATGACATATGGGGAAAATGATACAAATTACCAATTACTTCTTGCCAGAAACAATGGAGAACAGAAGACAGGAAAACACTATCTTGAAAATGTTGAAAAGTAAACAAAACTGCCAACTCAGAACTCTATAATCAGCGAAAATATCCTGTAAGAATGAAGGTTAATTAAACATATTTTCAGATCAGTGCCTTTATTGCCAGCGGACCACAGAGCTTTTCAGGAAGGTTATTTAGGCTGAGACAAAAATGATATCAAATAATAACTTATATCCTCAGAAAGGAAGCGAGAGCATCAGAAATGGTAAATATGTGGGTAAATGTAAAAGGTTATTTTTCTCTTAGATTCTTTGCAATACATACAGCTGCTACACATGATGTCTGTTGAATAAAATGATGATGGTCACAATAAATGGATCTATATAAATACAAGGTTTTTGCATTTTATAGGGAATGATACAATTATAACTCTAAACTGTAAAGTTAAGAATGTATACTATAATCCCTGGAGTGACCACTGCAAAGTCATAGAAAGGGTTATTGTTAAAATGCCAAGATATAAATTAATAGAACTTTAAAATACCTAAGAATACATATTATAAAATGTGCCCAAGACTTTTGTGGCAAATTTAAGCTGGGAAAAATTAAAGACCTATGGATGCTGAGAGGCACACAATGTTTTACAGATTGTAAGGCTAAATGTATTGAAGGCATCAATTATCTGAAAAATTGAATTGCAGATTTCATCCATCTTCAATCAAATTCCCAAAAGAGAACTTCATGATAATTAACAAGTTTATTCTAAATTTATGTGGAAATGAAGAGACCAAGAGGAGTTTAGACACACTTGACAAAAAAGAATAAAGCAGAAATCCTTGATCAATAAGCTAATTGAGAGTGAAAATAGAACTAACACAGCATGATTTTAGTGCAGAGAGAGACAGAGATAGAACAGATGGAACACCAAGTCAACAAACAGTCCCTTGAAACTGGTGTATGGCAGAGGTGCCCCTATAGGGCCAGATGCAAATGGTCATTTCAGTAAGTGTTGGTTGGTTGGACGATAGGCTTCGAAAGTGTTTAAAGAAAAAAAAAGAAAGACTCCTATCAATACACAACTATCAGCTTCAGGGGATCACAAGCTTAATTACTTAGGTCAAAATTATAATGATTATAGAAATAATATACTCTAGGATCATTGAAACCTCAGAGTGTATGTGAGTTCCTTAATAAGAAACATTTTAGTGTCGACAAAACTGCCATTTAAAACTACAATGAGAAACAAGTAAAAACAATCTAATGGCCAAAAGTTTAAAAGTCAGAACATAGGGAAAAAACACCATCAGAGCAAGAAAAACTTCCATATGTTTCAGAGGAGAAGGTTAATTGGCACCAGACACTTGGAATATAGTTTGACAGCATCTGTGAACGTTGACTACAAAAGCCTTCGTATTTTATGCTTGGATAAATGTCCTCAAAGAGTCCAGTCATGTGTGCTTCAGCTTTATGCACAGGGTGCCACGATAGTTAAAAAGAAGAGAAGAATGCAGCGATAATTTTGTACAAAAAAGCAAGGAAGAGAACACATGGAAAATGATTCAAGTTGTGGGATTCAAAGAGCGATAAACAAATACACTGTTAAAGGAAGCACATAGAGTTGATAAACCGAGGGACCATCAGAAAGTTCAAGAGGGAGACTCCCTGCGCTGAGGTGTGGCTGTGAATGGAAAGTGACAGTGGAGATTTCTAGGATAGAGGTTGTTTTAGCGTGCTCGTTTTATAATTATTTCTGATTAGGTGTGATTGTATGTGATCCGTTTTTCCGTGGGTGCATCATATTATAATTATAGTCGAACATCTAGATGACATCCTTGTAACAGTAAGTCACCTGGCTGCAGACGCATTACGTGCCTCCCGTTGGGGTCAGGACCACTGCAGCCATATTATCATGATACAGCACCAATTCTAGCCATGCATTCACGGGAAGGCCGCATCACCTCGGCACTCAAACCAGCTCACTATCCTTCACCTGGCAAACCAAATTAAGCTGCAAGATGCCATGTGACGTTAAGTGGAGACAAGCTGCAAAAATAAAGTATTCACAAAGTTTACATTCCTTCTCATAGTGTGCTCTTCTCACCACACACCCCCCGTTGATATTACTCTTTCCACTGCGGGATAAGGACTTTGAATATTTTTCCTGCTCTGATAGTGGGAAAGAAAAAGAGAGAGAAAGCTATGTGCCTCTGTCTTGTAAGGGCCATTCCTGGGGTAACAAATACTTAGTTGAAGCTATTTTTTTAGACTGTCTTGAAAGATAATAAATCTATCTTTGCAATTAACAATACTGATGATAACAACCACACCACAGTATAATGATAATGATGATGAGATCTGGCATATATTGAAATCTTGTGACCTACCTCTTAATCTGAGTCAAAATATTCAACAAGATAGGCAATTTTGTTTCTTCTGTGTTACAGAGAAGCCCATTAAATGCAGCCTGCCAAAGCAGAGTTGAGATTCTGTTGAAGCCGAGGAGGAAAGCCCAACACTGTCAGTGTTTTCCACAGCTCAGCCTAAAGCGAGGTTTTCTCTGGTTCACTTGTGGATGCAAATGATTGTGTGTGTGTGTGTATGTGTGTGTGCACTCACACCCTGGCAAAGCATATACACTCATGCAAATACATGACACGATGACATGTATTATGCATACAGTCTCTAAAATGCTGTACAAAAATATTTTCAAGATAGGTAAGGCTTCATGTCAAGAATCATGTATTTGCCCCTAGTTTTATTTTGGTTCTTTAATCTTGGCATTGATTGATTTTGATTGTTTGATAAAATTATGTTCAGGTTATATCAATTTGGGAGTGCCTTTATTCCAATACAATAATTTGCATTTTTAGTTATTTACAAAATACCAGTTCGTTTTTTTGTTTTTTTTTTTTAAGATTTTATTTATTTGACAGAGAGAAACACAGCTAGAGAAGGAACACAAGCAGGGGGAGTGAGAGAGGGAGAAGCAGGCTTCCCGCCCAGCAGGCAGCCCA
>PITA01020412.1:0-35011 GCA_004023965.1 Spilogale gracilis
CGCCTGGGTGGCTCAGTTGGTTAAGCGACTGCCTTCAGCTCAGGTCATGATCCTGGAGACCCGGGATCGAGTCCCACATCGGGCTTCCTGCGTGGCGGGAAGCCTGCTTCTCCCTCTCTCAGTCCCCCTGCTTGTGTTCCCTCTCTAGCTGTGTTTCTTTCTGTCAAATAAATAAAATCTTTAAAAAAAAAAAAAAAAACAATACTGTACTGTACACGTAAAAAGTTATTCAGAGGGTAGATTTTACACTATGTGTTTTTTACGTTACAAAAGAAATCCATAGCAAAAAGTAGTTTGAACTGAAGAACATTATTTTCTTTCCATTGCGTTTCTTTTTAAATGTTACTTCCTGTTCATGGCGGGAGATACTGGTCTTCTACTGATGGTAGCAAGAAAATCTGCTCTTATGGTGAATTTACTTAAATAGAGAAGAGAGCTGATTTAAAGCAAAAGATGAAGGAAACATGAATAGAGGTGTTAATGTGACAACAAACATTAATGAATAAATGACAAATGACTGAAAATTGAGAAAAATACCATAAACCGACTATTACTGATCTAAGACTAGTATTATGAAATGGAGTTTCATTTCATTTCATTTTCTATTGAGTCTACAGTCCAGGTGAATCCATTGACCTAAAAGGCCTAGAGTCGCCCAGAACGACTCATTGGCTTGGCAGAGGCTTGAAAACAGACTGTGACAGAAACTTGGTAAAGTCTTGGTTCCCACTTGAGGTTCCAAAGGTCGCCCACCTGAACAGCATCGTTTATTTTCCTTTTGCCTTTTTTGCCCATTTCATGGCTGCATTTCCTGAGTGAGAAACACAATAAAGTATTTCAAGCCTCATGACCAAAATCTGAAATATCTCTGAGAAATGTGATTTAAAGGACGAAAGAAAGAACTATTCCAAAGAGAGGTCTAAAGTCAGGTCCAGATACACTTTTTCATTTCTAACAGAAGAGTTTTGATAGCAGAACAGAAGCTGAATTTTGTGATTAAAAATGGTATATAAATAGACTTCAAATATTTTTACCTACCCTTTTATATACTCTCTGTGCTAAAACAACAGCAGATCCCAAGATAGACAATTGAAATAACTTGTTATTTGGGGGGCTGCTACCAGGTGGATTACCTTTTCAAATTAACCTGTGACCTCTTAGTTTCAATGTTGCTTTTCATTTACTAGGATATATTTAAGCTTACTGACTCCAGAGAATGTTCTCTTGAAATGAAGCTAAAAAACTTTCAGCTATCAAAAAAGACTGGAAAGATCTGTATGGCTTACTGAAAATGTCACTATTAGGACCTTTAAAATGCTTGATTTTTTTCTAGAAACTGTATGTTCCCTTTCAAGAGCCCCGCTTAGTGTCAGGCTTAATCTGATTTTGCACATCCTGGGGCCATTTCTTTCTGACAGAAATTATCATGGACTAATTAAAAATTCACAGAAGATAGTGGCTCCTTAAAAATTCTGCTGGTAAAAGATAATCAACACTAAATAGGAAGTTCTTTGATGCATAAAATACACTTCTAAGCATGAAGGTTGGAACAGATCAGGCAATGATAAGACTTGGCAAAATAATTCTGTCTCTAGGATTTGGAGGAATTTAAAATAAGACCAAAGGCAAACTCTGTAATCTTCGTTTTCTACCATTTATGAAATTATTTGTTCATAATCATCCATTCTTCCCCAGTCCTTCTGATTCTTTGCTAATGAGGTTGGACTTAGCCATGCAACTGTCTTAGTTGAGACAGTAGAGCATGACCTGAGAGGCCATGTCCAAGAAGATGCTTTAAATGTGTGCATAATTAGGCCAGTTTTGCCTTCCTTGAGCTTCAACCTTCCACTATGGGCATAATGTTCCCCACCTTCCTGGATCTCTGAATGTACAGACAGATGGGCCTCAACTGAGTGAAATTAATCCAGCTGTGTGCAGTCCAGCCACAGCCAACCCAGACCCTCCTGTAACAAGGCTGGAGATAAAGATGTGTCACTATGGACTACTAAAATTTTGGAAAAGTTGTCACAGAAGAAGTTGGTTAATATTTGATTTGTTTGATTTTCTTTTGGCCAGGAATTTTCATAGAGATTTCCTCTCAAATCTCACTGTACAATACTGTTGCTTTTCGTACAAAGCAGACCAGATTTCCGAGTCCAATATATAATGATCAATTAGGACACTGGTTAATAGTTTTACTTAGTAGTCTAATCAGTTGTTTTTTAAAATTTTTCGAAGAAATCTTACACAGTGTCCCTAAGTAAAAATAAAGGCTGTGTTAAATTCAAAGAAGACAATCTGAACTAAACTCATCTTTCTTACTTGGACCTTAAAGTGTTGAAGAAGGGTGCCTGGGTGGCTCAGTTGGTTAAGCGACTACCTTCGGCTCAGGTCATGATCCCGGAGACCGGGGATCGAGCCCCACATCGGGCTCCCTGCTCGGCGGGAAGCCTGCTTCTCCCTCTCTCACTCCCCCTGCTTGTATTCCCTCTCTGGCTGTGTTTCTCTCTGTCAAATAAATAAAATCTTAAAAAAAAAAAATTTAAAGTGTTGAAGAAAACTCAGCTTTTCAAAAATCACTTGCTTTTCTGGGGTGCACATATGGTACCATGGTTTATAACTTGAGCTACTGCTCAGGGCAATTCTGCTTAGACACCCAGAGCAGGGATTTACGAACAGGTCCTGGGGATCAAACACACACAGTTAGAGACAGAAATCTTGAGAAGACAGCCCAGTGTATATTTATGTGCATACACACGTGTGTGAGCACCACACATCCTGACTCATAACAAACATTTTAGTGACTATCACCACTTCCTGGGACAGAGCTGCCCGCAAATAAGATCACTACTACTCTGATCTCTATCGTGGTTGGTTAGTTCTTTTAAAAAGCTTTTTATAAATGGAATAATAGCATATGTATTTTTCCATGTCTGTGTTCTTTCACCCAACCTCACCTCTGTGAGATTCTTCCATGTTGTCTCATATTTAAGAAGTTTCGGTTTCTGTACAGTATTCCACTGTGTAAATGACCATTTGGTTTTTAAATTTTTGGCTTGCTTTCATTTTAGATGTAGCCCTGGTAGAAATGTATGTGATTTTAAAAAACATATAGGTGGAACATTACATTTTTATCTAATCTTATCCATTGTTTCTTGGTAGAGCTGTTAAAGTAATTTAAATTAGTTCTTATGATTGACATTTTGGGAATTAGCTCAGTTCTTTTAAAATTTTTTTTAAAGATTTTATTTATTTGTTTATTTATTTATTTAAAGATGAATGGGGAAGGAGCAGAGAAAGAGGAAGAGAGAGTATCTCAAGCAGAGTCTGTGCTGAGTAAAGAGCCCAATGTGGGATTCCATCTCGTGACCCTGACATCATGACCTGAGCTGAGATCAAGAGTCAGACACTTAGCTAACTAAGCCACTTAAGAGCCCCAGTCTTTTTTGTTCTTTCTCACCTATTTATTTATTTATTTATTTATTTATTTATTTATTTATTTAGGATTTCACTTATTTATGACAGAGAGAGGTAGCAGGAGAGGGAACACAGACACAGGGGAGCTAGAGAGGGAGAAGCAGGCTCCCTGCTCAGCAGGGAGCCCGATATTGGTCTCGATCCCAGGATATTGGGATCATGACCTGAGCCAAAGGCAGACGCTTAATGACCAAGCCACCCAGACACCCCCTTATATTTTGTTTTTTAAAACAAAAATTTTGTCTTTTGCCCTTTGATTTTTGCTCAAGGAATTTTATGTTCACCATTTTCTTTACCAAAATTTCATTGTGAGGATTTCCAACACAGAAAAGCTAAAAGAATAAAAATGCATCACCTAGAATCCACAATTATCAACATTTTGCCACAATTTCTTAGTTTGCTTCATCTCTCCTTACATTTAAATATGTGAGGGTGTGTGTGTGTGTGTGTGTGTGTGTGTGTAGACTCACTTGCATACACACTTGGTTTGGGTTGAAGTATTTGAAAGTAAATTACAGGCAAAAACACATATCAACCCTACAACTTTGTAAACAGTTTTTATAAACGCCAGGGAATCACCCACATCATCTCAATGCCATTTTCACAGCTAAGAAAATGAGCAATAATTCCTTGTATTATGTAATTTCCACCTCATTTTCAAAGCTCCCTAAAAGTCCCCCAAATGTCCTTTAGAGCTGTGCCCACATCCCTCCACCACCACCCAAACTATAATAAAACAAAGATGCATACATTGCATTTCTTCTTATATCTGTGTCTCTTTCAATTTAGGAGAGTCCCCACATTTTACAAATATCATTTTGAGAGAACCATATCAGTTTTCATGTAGAATATTAGATGTTCTGGGTATGTCTGCTTTTCCATGGTGACCTTAATTTTTCTACCACTTGTGTGTCTTCTGAAATGGAGGCTACATCTAAAGAGTTGATGAGATTCAGATAACGTTTTTGTTAAGAATACTTTGGAAGGGTTGTTCTGGGCTTCACCCCACATCACATATCAGAAGATACATCATGTCAGAATGCCCCTCTACTAGTGAGGTACAGTTAGATCACATGGGGGTAGTCACCGCTTCCATCATAAAATAGCAATTTTTGTATCTGCATTTAAGCTGGGTGATACTTCAGTATTCTGTGAATGTCCTATTCCCCAACCACTTGTCCAGGAATTACCTTAGCATCCATTGAAGACTCTTATCTGCAACATAATGTTATTCTTTTTACCATGATGGTCACATGATGTATAGGTAATATATAAAATTGTTGAATCATTATATTGTACAAATTGAACAAATATATGTTAATTATATTCATTTATGTTAATTATATTTCAATAAAAATTTTAGAAACACAGTTCTTTTTAATAATTTGCCTGTTACCCTAAGCCCATATTCTATGATTGCCAGATTCAAGAGAAATACTGATTGAGGATGCTATTACTGTTCCCACCCCCATACTGCTTTTTATTAAAATAATCTGGAAACACAGATCACAAATATTACTAGAGTCGCTATTCTTATTCAGCTATTATTTCAAAATTGTGTAACTCCTGCATTTAATCCAGTGAGCAAGTTCACCTATCTAGAATTCATTCTATCTGTTTAGCTGATGTGCCCACCATACACTCCGTATACACTTGGGCATCTCATCCTTACTTCTTCACTGTGATTTGCCAATAGGCGAGCTACTGTACACAACTGGGTAGCTCATATGAGAAGAGAACCAGGTCACTTGTGACTTGACACCACCATCAGTCTCTTCCCAGGCATTTCCGTGGGGACAACCAGCTAACTGTCAGCAGAGCTATAACTCCTTACTATAGTTAGTTCGGATCCAAGAAAATAATGCGCAGGTGAATATGGGGGTCCATTTAGGTTATACTTTCAATGCCTGTTGAGAAGGGATATTGGTGATTCTTTGCTTCTCAAGCCTTCATTAGCACTTGCATACCATCTTATCGGGATGTCAAATCTTCTGCCTGCAATGAGGCAACCCTCCTTCATCAGAGACTCAAGGCAGATGGGAAAGGCGGTCCAACTTGCTTCTCCTGGACCGACACAGGAAATGACAGAAGGCTACCTTGTTGGTGGTGTGCTTTTTGGCTCCAGTGTGAGATTTTGTTGGATGGCATGGCCTGAAATTCAGTCTCAACAAACTTTGATTCACTTTTCTCAAGATAAATTCCAACCTCCTGTTTTCCATCCACAGATTCTGGGTTCCTCTAAGAGAAATGGATTTCTTTCCATTCCTGGAAGAAATAAAGCTGCACACTGAAATATCCATCTAAGTCCTACTCATCTAAAGGACAGTTCTTCGGAGCTTTCAGACTGGTCCTATACATCTCGCTGCAAATACGGTCTATTGTAATGCTAGAGGTCATTATATTGAAGGAATACAACTCTAACGAAATAGAGGCAGTGCACAATTTATTGCTTTCCTTATCCTAAAAGCCCAACTGAAAATCATTTCATTTACATGGACTTTTCAAGTCCCTCAAGCAGGAACACTTGGTGCTCACTCTTCTTTTGCCTAGAAACACTCTTCCTTTAGTTACTTCGATGGCTCACTTCTGTCCCACCTTTATCTCCTCACATACTGTCATTTCAATAACACCATTTCTGATTACTCTATCTGAAATTGCAAACTCCCATTCCATACTCCCTATCCCCCCCCTCCCTTTTAATTCCTCCCTGAGTGTTTCTCAGTCACACCAACATACTGTACCTTTCACTTGTATATTTCCTTTATGTCTGTTTCTTCCCCATTCAAGTAGGACAGAGAGCCATTCACATGGAATCAAGGAGAATGGCAACCCGTGGAAATGAGCCCTGAGTAGCTGGCTTGCCCATACACGATGGCCCTATCCAGGGGAAGGATGGGAGCATGGGCTGAGGGCAAAGGTGAGGTGTGTGGAAGCCAGCAGACAAGGAGGCAGTAAGTGACAACAATGTCAGACCAGGAGGAAGGAGGAGACAAGGAGAGATCTGACAGTTTCTTGGCCACTATGCAGTTCCTGGTTTCTAGTTTTCTGCATATCAAAACACAAAGTACTATGACTCCATCAAAAGAAAGAAATATTCAACACTCCCCTAAATTCCTGACAAATCATTAAGTATGCCATCCAATTAGGAATTCCCCCCAAAAAAGGACTGCCAAATTAACTGGGTTCTTTAAAACCACACTCCAGATGTGTTATTTATCATAAACGATAGCATTCATTGAAATACATGTTTAACAGCCAGCAATTAACAGAGTGGGCACACTTTAAAAGTTTAATTTGCTACCAATACAGTTTTGCATTAACAACTTGGAAAACAATTGCAAATTGCACAATTCAATTTTCCAAATGGATTATTTTGTAACCAGACAGAGAAACTGTTGAAATTTCTTCTGATGTTTCAAAGGGAGATTAATACAATGGGGTTTTTTAAAGTGCATACATTCCCTTGAGGAACTGGTATATTCCTGTCAGAATTATGCAATTAGTCAGCATTATGTGGGAATAGCAAGTATGTTTCTGGTGTGCTGCAAAGTCAAAAGCCATTTAGGAAAACAAGGATTGGATTTCCAATTTTTCTCCTTCTTTTGCTGAAGGTAATTTACAGATGATGATTTATTTATGTTTATGGAGTAAAAACAAGACCACTACCTAAAAGGCAGTTTTCCACTTTGCTTTTGTAGGCTATATCCTAATTATTTTTCCCCTTGTGGGACTGAATGAATTAAGTATACTTAATTTATACTTTATATATGCAAATGGCAAAGCGCAGCGGAAGCTTCAAATTGCTTCATTTTCTAAATAAATAAATAAAAAATAAAAAATAAAAGTCGTTATCTTACTGAAAATGAAGAGGCATAAGCCCCTTTAACTTCTGTGGATTGTCTTTGAAAATAAAAGCAACATGAAAACAATCTATTTCTGAGTCCATAATGTTTTCTTAAGTACTAATAAAATAACTATTATTATCATTGTGGTTATTACATTATTATCATCTGTTGAAAATGTTCAAAGTACTCTAAAACACCCTAATAAACATTTCTGCTAAACATTTCCAAAAAATATCTTAAGGTATATTCCAAACCTTTTAACTTTTTAAATATGATCTTTCCTGAAAAAGCACCCATGGTTTGAAGTTACAGTGCCAGGAAGCAGGGACAGGCAAATTAGAAGGGATATGCTCAGTTCTAATCAAAAGTCACCACTAGCTTCCCCTAAGGACCTTCAATATGGCAGTTTAAGTAAACGTTTTATAAAAGATCTCCTAAGAAAGAATCCGTCTAGACAGTTATATCCCAGTCCCCATATAGATGGTTTCATTCTTTCCAAAAATACCTACATGCCCTTGGTCACTTAAAATAAATTGGCCTAGCGCCTGTCTGAGTTATAAATTTGGACTGTCTCCCCGAGGAGGGGATCTTTATTTGTCCATGTGAAATAACTGAAATAATCCATTTGTTGCGTCTTCCTTAAAATAAAAAGCCACATACAAGAAAAAAAAAAAAGGTGCTTAAACTGTAAAAGTCTGAACATGAAATTGATAGAGAGAATGGAGTTTGGAGTGAAGGAAATTTCCCTGTATCGTCAGTGGATATGGATTTTTGTATAACCTATCTGGAGACAGGTTGGCAGTAGCTACAAACATTTTAAAGGTGCAATATGTTATTTGAAAACATCACTTCTAAGACTTTTCTTCCAAAAAGATTATAGCATGAGCACATAAAGATAGATGCACATGTTTTCCACCGCGATAGAATCTGTATTAGTAAAATACTAGAAACCTTTTTGTCCACTGATTTGGGCATTTTTAAACAGATTAGGATCTATCAATATTTAAGTGTACTATTGAGCTATTAAATCAATAAGGTATAACCACTAATTACTGAATTGGAATTACAGTCAAAATGTGAGGGAAAGGAGACTAGTACAATTAATGTGACCATTTAGTTTATCTCATAAACCAAAATTTTTTGAATGGGAAAGGAATTGCTACTAAAAGTTATGTAAGGGGACTTGAGGCTCACAATGAGTGAATGGCCTGGGGAAGTCTGTATTTACAATCTCCTTAAACACAATATGTATAGCATATAATGAATTACTCCATTTTTGCTTTAAAAATATCATCTATGTATGTGTGAGCACATGTTTCTCTTTGTATGTGGAGAGAAAAGAAAAAGTACACAATCATATTAGTATTTTTTTCTGAGGACTGGGACTAGGGTCCAGGATAGAGTTCTTTTCTTTTACTCCATGCACTTCAGAATTGTTTAAATTTGTTACTGTGTGATGTTTATAACTTAAAAAAAAAAAGAAGAGAAAAACAAAAGGAAGAAATCTGCCAAAAAAATGAAGATGAAGGAAGTGTATCTCTACCCTTTGTCAACATATCTCCTTCACTAGTGATTCACTTGGCAAATAGCATTCTGATTTCTTCCACATCCAAAATCATTTGGCTAATTTTTTCACCAATTCAAGGAAAACCCACCTTTTTCTTTTGGCGTCATTTATTGAGAGCTTTCATATGTATCTGAATTATAGTCAAGTGTTTCCATATAGATCAAGTTCTAAAGATACATGCTTTTAAGAAATTCATGTAAAAATATATATGCATGGGGGAAGAAGCATTTATAATCAATGAACTTTGTAGCTAATGTTCTATTTGTCTTGTCCTTATTTTGGTATGTGTATACATGTGTTTCTTAACAATATAACTAAATCAAACAAGCAGAGAGTGATATTAAGCAGATTAAATTTTCATAAACCCTCAAAAACTGGGGACCCTATCCAAAATGCAAGGACAACTAATCATTTCAAATGATAAGTCAAATAACTGTGGAAACAGAAAAGAGTCATTTAAATTACATGACTGTTTTATCAAGTCATAAGTCAGAAATGACTGGTTTACACAAGTTAAGTATTTAAACCAAATGGCTTTAAACATCATGCAAATTAAATGAAATAATCAGGTATAAAATTAACAAAACATATACAGGATATGGAGGCAGACCATTACAAAATGCTAATGAAAGAAATTTTAAAAGGTTGAAATAAATGGGGAGACATACCATGTTCATGAAGTGAAAGACTGGATAAAGAAAAGATGTTAATTCTCCCACATCGTTTGAGGTATACAGATTTAATATAATTCTTCTCAAAATCCTAACAATTGTTTTCTGTAGACACAGATCAGCTCTATTTAAAATTTTATGAAAAGACATAAAAATACCTAAAACAATCTTGGAAAAGAGAACAAGTGTATCCAGTATTAAAAATTATTACATATCTGGGGCACCTGGGTGGCTCAGTTGGTTAAGCGACTGCCTTCGGCTCAGTTCATGATCCCGGAGATGCAGGATCGAGCCCCACATTGGGCTCCCTGCTCGGTGGGAAGCCTGCTTCTCCCTCTGTCACTCCCCCTGCTTGTGTTCCCTCTCTGGCTGTGTTTCTCTCTGTCAAATAAATAAAATCTTTAAAAAAAATTATTACATATCTACAGTAATCAAGAGGGTATGATATTAGTAGAGAGATAGATACATGGCTCAAGGGGAAAAAAATAGAGAATCCAGGAACAGACTCACCCTAATATGCCCAAATGATTTTTGACAAATGTGCAAAAGAAATCCAATGCCAAAAGAATAACTTCTTCTTCCTTTTTTTTTTTTTTTAACAAATGGTATTGGAGTATTTGGAAAGCCATAGGTAAAAGAATGAAACTCAACCTACTCCTGCCACCTTATACAAAAACTAAGCTCAATGTGATTCATGGACTTATATGTGTAATATAAAACTATAAAATGTTTGGGTGAAAACAAACAAACAAACAAACAAATGGAGAAAATGTTTAGCATCTAAAGCTAGGCAAAGAGTTCTTACATTTGATACCAAAGCATATTCTATAAATAAAAGCATATTGAAGTAAAAATTCAAATACTGGACATCAGCCAAATTAAAACTTTCATTCTGCAAAAGACCCTGTTTTTTGTTTTTTGTTTTTTTAAAGATTTTGTTTATTTGACAGCGAGAAACACAGCTAGAGAGGGAACACAAGCAGCGGGAGTGAGAAAGGGAGAAGCAGGCCTCCCGCCGAGCAGAGAGCCCGATGTGGGGCTCGATCCCGGGTCTCCGGGATCATGACCTGAGCCAAAGGCAGTCGCTTAACCAACTGAGCCACCCAGGTGCCCCTGCAAAAGACCCTGTTAAGAGGATAAAAAGATAAGCTGCAGAATGGGAGAAATTATTTGCAACCACATATATGACAAAGGACTCATATCTAGACTATATTAAAAAAAAACTAAGAAAAACCTCAAAACCAAAAATAAATAAAATAAAATAAAATAAAAACTTCCATTACTAGGGATGCCTGGGTGGCTCAGTCGTTAGGCACCTGCCTTCTGCTCAGGTCATGATCCTGGAGTCCCGGGATCAAGCCCCGCATGGGGGTCCCTGCTTGGCAGAAAGCCTGCTTCTCCCTCTCCCACTCCCTCTGCTTGTGTTCTCTCTCTAGCTATGTTTCTCTCTGTCAAATAAATAAATAAAATCTTAAAAAAGAAATGTGATTCAGACTTCCACAGAGGGTTCAAATAAGGTCTCTTTGAGGCAATGATATTTAAGTTAATATCTAAAGTAAGAGGGTGCCTGGATCATTCAGTGGTTAAGCATCTGCCTTTGCCTCAGGTCATGATCCCAGGGTCCTGGGATTGAGCCCCGCATTGGGCTCCCTGCTCAGTGGAAAGACTGCTTCTCCCTCTCCTCTGCCTGCCACTCCCCCTACTTGTGCTTGTTCTCTATGTCAAATAAATAAGTAAAATCTTAAAATAAATAAATAAATAAAACAAAGAGAAGAAACCATGGGAAAGGCTTTATGCAGACCAAAGGAATAGCAGATGCAAAGGTCCTGAGGTGGAACAAAAGTGCAGCAAGGTGATGAATGTCATGAGATAGTCTGAGATATATACTGAAACACAATAACTCAAGGCCTTCATTTGTGGTAATGGCAATGGATTTAGGTATGATTCTAAGGGTGATGGGAAGCCTCATGAAAAAAAAATTCCTTTAGAGGCATCACTTTGAAACCTGCTTGCTTTGACAGTTTTAATGTGTGTTTTGGACTAAAATATTATCTCATGATAAATGTGTGTGGCTCTGATGAAATCCTTTGTAGCTGAAGTGCTGTGAAGTTTTTCATCATGATGCGCGCACACACACACACACACACACACACAAGCCCAATATCAATAATTGAAAGAAAATAAGATGCTATATTCCTCACAAAGTATTATGACAGTTTTGTTTGTAGTTTATACATGCTAAAATAGTCAATCTACCAAGTATAGTGTCTCATTTGGACTCCTGCAAGATTATCACTTTCTCCTTCTACTATTATTCAAGAGGGAACTCAAAGATTTTAAAAACAAGTTTGAATGGGAAAGCCTATGAGTCAGTGCAACCCAGAGAGACATGTTATTTGGTCTATGTTGTATTTTACAAATACACTTAAATGTTAGAAGTTCTCATAAAAAATCTGCATTTCTAGTTTCTCTTGAAAGAGTGGAATGGGTGACAACAGTGGGCTCCCATTTCCATAAGTCAGCAATAACCTGGAGTTGGGTGATATGAAAGCAAAGAAAACCCGACAAGTTGGAGCAGAGACAAGTGAAGGGTAGAGGCAACATTACCTTCATCATCTGAGGTTGTGTGTCAAGCAATACTTCCCAACATTAATGGGGAAAGGCACAGACGTTTACTACATCACTGAATGTTGCACATACAATCAGATTAAAATAATGTCATCACCAACTTCCATAAGGAAAAGGAAAGAGTTGGTGAGGGATTATATACATGAGCCATATCACTGACTTCCTAACATGGGGAATCTGTTCATGATGTAGGAGGTTGACAAAAGAAGAGAGATATCAAAATACCATTTAGAGTTACAGATACAACTACCAAGAAAATGAAAGCACGTTACGAAGGTGGTAGTTAGATCCCAGGTGGTGTAGGAGTTTCCTCAGGCTGCCATAATAAAGCATCACCAACTAGGCACCCTTCTCTCTGCAGACCTGAGCCCAAAATCAAGGTGTTGATTCCTACTGAAGGCTCTGAGGGAGCTTCTCTCTTAGCTTCTGGCAGAAGCCCACAATCCCTGGCATCCCCTGGTTTGTGGCCGTATCATTCCAATCTCTGCCCCCGTCTTCCCTGGTGTGTCTGCATCTTTTCTTAACAGAATGCCAAACCCAGTAACTTCATCCTAAATTGATGACTTCTACAAAGACTCTACTTCGAATTAAGGCCACATTCATAGGCACAGAAGGTTAGGACTTGAACACACATAATTTAGCCCACAGTTGGAGAGGAGCAATGAAGTAGGCAGAACTTGATTTTTATCATTAGCCCTTCAATATTATTTGACTTTTTTTTAACGCTGTGTGTTTTTTTATACAGATTTTTAAAAATTTAAGTATCTGTACAACTCTGACAGAGCTGTCTTTATTATTAGACAGTCTTCTCTGTAGGACAAAACCATGCAGTAATTTCCAATGACTGAGACTTTGGCATGGTTCACACAGCTCTTTTTATGCTCCATATACCAAAGGATCTCCTAACATTTCCACTCTGTGGTACTAGTATAAGTAGGCCACAGATCATTTCCCAGGCACCCTCAGGGTCCCTGGGATCCAAAGGAGTCACTGTGCCAGACACTGTGGTGGGCCCCAAGGACACATAAAGCTGAATAAAGCACAGTTCCCACCTTCAAGGAACTCATAATCCAACAGAGAGGATCATAGCAGGATGTTCCCTACCCTGAGTGTGCTGGGCAATGATAAAAATGTATTCTATTCTCTCTACCAGTTAGGATACATTCTATCAGTTCTTTGCTGCACATGAGAGAAATCCAAGATTATGAGGTTCAAACACGATAAGAGTTACGCCTCTCACAGGAGGGAAACAGAGGTAGTCTAGGGCTGACCTGGTGTTCCGTGGCACTATAGACTGAATATTTATGTTCCCCCAAAATTCATATGTTGAAACCCAATGCCTAATGTGGTGGTATTAGAAGTGATTCCATCATGAAGGTGGAGCCCTCATGAATAGAATCATTGCTTTTATAAAAGAATCTGGAGAGCTCCCGCATCCCTTCCACCACATATGGACACACCAAGAAGTCAGCAATCTGAAATGCAGGAGAGGGAATCAGAATCAGAATCAGAATCAGAACATGCTGGCACCCTGACCTTGGACTTAGGACGGCCAGAACCACGAGAAGTGATTTCCTGTTATATGAGTCACCTGTCTATGATAGTTTATTACTGTAGTCTGAACCAGACTAGGACATAGGATGTCAAGGAGCACAGAGCAGCCCCAGACATCTCCCTCTACACTTTTATGGGACATGTCCTGTTGTTTTGCCATCCTTAACCCATGGTCTTTTCCATATTGTGGGCCAAGATGGCTAATGTCAATGTTCGAATCAACTGGAAAGAGAAAGAAATGAAAGATGTATCACCTTCCCAGCTTACACTCAGGCCAGGATTTAGTCATTTGGTCATACCTCACTACACAGGGGTCTTTTCTTTGGGTAGCCTTTTGTTCACCTAAAAATCAGCTGTCTATCACTAACCAGACAGAATCTGTCCAGCACTAACCAGACAGAATCTGCTGCCAGCATGAAAAGAAATCTCTGCTTTCAATATGACTAATGCATCCAAGCAGAAGGGCCCCAGAAGATAGGCTAACTTGGTGGTGGTGGTGGGGGGGGGGCTCAGGAAGAGTCACAGGGAGGTAAAGACACAGTAGAGACTTTGCAGGATTGATTAATGTCTGCTGCATGGACCAGGGAAGGAAAGACATCAGTGCAAGGGCAGGAGTATGAGCAAACGTGGTGATGGACTAGACAGGAGAGGGGATGAGGAAGAGGGTGAATCTAGGTGAATCTAGTGCCTTACACTGAGGCATGGAACTCCAGAAAGGAACCAAGCTTGGGTAGGAAACATAGTTAATTCAATTTTGAAAATATTTCAGGAGCCTCTGCCACACTGGTGCAGACTTTTACCTCAAAAACTTAAAATAGGAAGATGCAGTTTGGGTACTACAGTTAACCCCTTCTATCCACTCTACCTTTACCTAAGAAATGTAGGTACGGAAGCATTTACCATCTGGGAAAACCTTTCAAGTAATAAGCTATAATTTAATCAGTGGAGATATGAAGAGTCCTCACTGGCATAAGTGAAGGCAGCTTCCAGAACAGGATCTGGTGGGTAGTTTCTTGCACAATGAGGGAATGACTCCAAAGCTAGTATGTGAATATTAAAAAAAGGAGGCTATGATATATGGTAATATTTTGAAAAGATGTATTACAGACAATTACATCACAAGAGGAAATGTTTTAGGAGAGAAGCTGAGTAAACAAGAATCAGTCATTAGTACAGAAAATACTAACACACACACACACACACACACACACACACACACGTGATAAGCTGGTGGGAATTCCAGAGAAATAATTTTTAAGATGTTAGCTTACTGCAAAGAACTTGGACTCCTACTTTTACAGAAACCAAAACCAAGGTCTGACAATGGGCTTGCAAAATGGAAAGTGATCTATTCACTTTGGAAGGACAGAATGACAGAACAAATAATACACAAAAATGATAATGATGATTATTCCTTGCAGTGAGAGGGTCTCTCATTTTTCGGATACATTCACGAACATGTATTCATTTGATACGTAAATGAATGCATGATTTTGGTAAGGGAATGACCATCCCCAGAGGTTCACTGTTGAAGTAACATCAGGCCAAGTGGATATATAATAAACAAGGTAACACATATAAGCAGCATATCCAAAATTGTGTTCCTTAGAATTAAATTTCTTTGTTCCACGGAACATATGATTTTAAAAAAGGTAGCTCCATGACCCAGTCAGTTTTGGAAATGCTGACTCAAAATTACTCAGGTGTCCAAATCATAGGCTTCCTCAGCATCCCTGATAAGCTGCAGTGGATTATGAATCTCAAGAATGGATGGAAATTTTGCAGGTCCCAAATTTCCTTGACCACAGAACCCTCATCCTCCTGGAACTCTCCTCTTTCACAGTCTCTGGCACACATTTTGGGAAACACTCTATTAGAGAATCAGAACTGTCCTTCTGGACCAAAGTGAACTGAATTTTGCAGGCTCAGCAATGTATGATGCTAGAGAAGCCATAATGTGACTTGCCTTGGAGGCGTTAAATTAATTAAACAAGGAGACCATTAAACTGATGTGGCTTTCATGCCCTGAGAGCCTGTGGAAGCAAACCAAATCCTGAGCCTGTAAATGCCTTAAGGTTATAATGTCAAAATGATAAGGATGACCAATCAAAGCCAACTAGGCTTTAAAGCTACAGCCAATAAATAACTACCTTACTTTGCTTCCTCCTTTTCACTATAAAAGTCCCTCCCCAACTCCTCAGGTCAGAGACTCCTACTACTTCCAGTTTGGTGCTGCAGGATTTGAATTGATTTTTGCTCACATAAACTCTTAAAATGTTTAATATGCCTCAGCTTATCTTTTAACAGAGGTCACCCTTACACGGAAGTGAAGCAACCTGTCATATGTGTCCAGTGACAAAGCCAGGAGTAGAAAGCGGGTTTCTCAAATCCAGGTCTTGCATACTTTCCACACCACTATTTGGCTTGGTCTCAAAACAGGTAAATAGTCTTTCTTCTACTTAGATTGCCTTCCGATTGTTATTCATCTTGAAAAAGTAAAATTATTCTTAGAAACGCTCAACTCCTTCTGGTTGGGGTGAGCAACTTTGATTTCCTGAATGAAAACAGTGAACTTGCCTTTAACAAGAAGGTCAGGAACTATATTTAAAGTCACTGGAGTATTAATATTGTTGCAATTACAGTTAATCAATTTCACAGCCATCTCTGACAGCTGTGGTACTTGAGGGGAAGAGGTGAAGAAATGAAAAATGAATTAATCTATATGTGTATTATTCATGTATTTATTTTCCTTCTTTTTTCATGTAATCCTCCTTAGCTACATTTTTCTGAGGAAGGCACCAAGTTTTAAAATTCTACAGTCAATTTCCTGTTTTATAAAACATCTAATAGGAATCAGATATGTAAAAGTAGCATTTTTTTTCTTAATAATATCTCTAAGAATGAAATGGAAGAGGTGCTGTGGTCTCATAAATGCTACATTTTCCTGCAGGAGGAATGTGGCTACATATGCCACACCACCTCTGTACTGATCAAATAGCATAATGGACAGCTCCTCATTTCTTTCAGATATTGCTTTATTTATATTCGAAAAAATTCTGAAATCTGGTCACGGCGTGCTACTTATAACCTCAGTATTTTATTATCAAGATTCATAAATTACATAGCATTTAGATAAAAAATGCATATCGCAGAGTTATTCTGGCTTTTTATATGCCCCCAAGAGATTAATACTAACTGTATCAGATCTGAGAGAGTAGAGAGGATGAAGGGCTATAGGAACTCATCAAGGGCTTGGAGGCTTAATGTAGATAATTCTTCTATTCTAATGCTTTGAACTTTGGTTAATGATTATTATAGATGAAAGAGAATGTGGCGTACCACAGTCTCTGAAGATTTACATATTAAATTCCAAAGCCAGCAGGTAGAAGTCTGAAGTAGGACAAGTTCGTCCTCAATCTTCCCTTGCTTGGTTCACTTTCAGAGGGAACATTATAATCCACTTTGGTTTTACATTTGAGTCTGTCCTCCTAAAACTTCCCAACCCTGGCTTTTTCTGCCCCCATTACCATCTACCTCATATCCCTCAAATCAAGATTCCTATTTTATGGCTTCAGGTGTCTCAAATACAGATTTATTTTGGCAAGCTCAATAAAAATATGATCCAAAGCCATCTGTATGTACTCTATCTCATCTATTGATAATATTCATTGCTTCTCGACCAATAGTTTAAAATATGTCTATTATGTATTAGGCAATGATCACTAAAAGTGAACCATGCCTCCCCTCACCCCCCACCCCCCACCAAACAAATAAACACAAAATCTGCTCTTGTGGACCTTATTTTATGGTGGTGGTATGGGGAAGACAGTAAGAGATAACCAAACAAATACACATAGTGATAAGTGCTGAAGACAAAACCAGTGATGGGCAGAGTGTGTCAAAGGTTTTAAATAAGAGATCAAGGAACAGCCTCCAGCCTCTCTTAGAGAAGAAATCTGAGCAATGACCTGAACAACACAGGGAAATGAGCTACATGGATATTTGTAGGGAGAGCATTCCAGAAAAGGAAACACCACATACAATGCTCTCAGGAAAGCAAAGAGCCCAGGGTGCCTGCAGTAGAGTAAAGGGGAATGGGAGAACTGAGCAGATGAGGTGAAACAGGGGCCAAAGGACCAAATCATATGACTGTGTAGGTTATTATAAAGACTTGGCTGAGGGTTTTGCATGAAGGACCACAATGTGGTATGAGTGTTTTGAATACACTCTAGAGGGCCAGCCACCAGGCAGCCCAGTGACTTGGACCACAGTGGTAGCAAAAGAGGTTGTGAGAATGTCTGGAGTCTCTTAGCGTGTTGAACACAGAGCCAACATTACTTGCCGACAGGCTGGATTTGGGAAGTTCCTATAAAGTATTCCGCACTTATCTTTCTTCTTCTCTTAGGTATGGGAAGGTCTATAAGTGAGGCATAGTCTATTTCTTTATTTTTCTATGTTTTATAGGGGATTGTGAGGAATCAGCCCATTTCTGGGCTCTATTTAGAACTCTACCAAAACAAGAAAGGACTGATCAACATTAGCGGTCACACACAATGACCAGACAGGACAAGAGTCTGATGGTGTCTTAGTCCACCTGAGCAGCTGTAACAAATTACCACAGACTGGGTGGCTTATTAACAACAGAAATTTGTCTCTCACAGTTCTGGAGTCTGGGAAGCCCAAGGCAGAAGCACTGGCAAAGTCAGTTTCTGGGGAGGTCCCATTTCCGGGTTCACAGATGGCTGTGTCCTCACGTGGAGGAAGGAAGGAGTTCCCCGGGATCTCTTTTTTAAGAACACTAATTCCAGTCAGAAGGGCTCCACCCTCATGACCTAACCACCTTCCAAAGGCCCCGTCTCCAAATGTCATCACATTGGGGGTTAGGTTTCAACACATGAATTTTGGGGTGACCCAGACATGCAATGGCAGATAGTGAACTGTAAAGCCACAGACCAGCTGAGTTTCTCAAGAGAGAGCTGATGCAGAACCACAACTTCTGGCCACCTAGGAGATGAAGCCTTTAGATGACCTTGTTAATTATAATGAGAAGGAAATAAAGAACAACAAAGAAAATAGTCAATCAGGGTAGGAAATCTGGTCCCCAGGATTTGACAGACTTGAGAGGTGGAGGGAAGGAATCGATGTCAGTTAAGGAAGAGAAACCTGGAGAAGACTCTCTGCTCGCCCTACAGATAAACCAAACACCCCCTCCGGCATTTTGAGCTCTCTTTTAAGGCAAGGACTCTCAAATAACTATAAAGCAAGCCATTCCCATATCATTGTTCACTATCTTACTATCAGCGAAGATACTGGGTATGTGTGGGATAACTGGGACATAATACACCTGGTCTAAAACGTCTGGACACCAGGAGTTTCAGGTGTTTTTAGAAATACTGAGATTGGCTCAAGAGTACTTGGCAAGGGTTCAAAGATATGCTATCAAGGGCTTCATGGAACATGGCTCCTATCTAGTAGATTTGCAACTCAACAACTCTTGCCTGAGGACAAACATCCTTATCTGAATAGTGGAAATATGTGGCACACAGAAGAGAAGTGGAGGAAATTCTCGACTCCTACAGAGGTTTCCTTGGGTCCTCCGTTATGTTAAAGTTAGGCTGGGAAGGAAGTTGACCTTGGAATATGGAATTTCATTATGAGATGGCAGGGAAATGGTACATGTGGAAGATATAACTCTTGACTCCCCTCCCTACTTATCTCAAAAGTCTTGCTTAGTGCTTTTCTTCCCTTATGTATGTGCAGTGTGCCTATAAAGCATGGCCTATGCTTCATTTCTTTAAATTGCAAAGGAATACAGCTTGCCCTACTGCTTTTCATTAATTGGATAAACCAAACTGTCAACATAACCCCTTAATAAGAAGTCGTAAAGTCACCACCTGTGGAGAATTCACATAAAAAGGAAAGATTATTCACTTTCTATCACCTAGCCACATTTCTGTGCTAATGAATCAACTGGTTTCATATAAAATTTTAACAGCAAGTAGCCCCATTCCTGGTAAAATCTCACTAAATAAGGATCAGAATCTCAAGATAGAAAACTGAAACAATTAAAATGTTCTGTCCTAAAAATAAACACAATTCCTCCACAAACAAGAGTAGTATTTTCCCAAATTGGAAACAACCATCACCTTGGGGGAAAAAGAAGTTAACTGTGCATTTTTATATATTTTCATGACAAGAGAAAAGGTACGGGCTGCCCATTAACAAGGGCCATGAAAAAATTGCCCTAGAGAGGGAAAGACATGGCTAATTTGTAAATCCAAGTACGTCTTGTATTTTCCTTCATTTTCTACTCCCAGAGGATGTATTTTAATACACAGTTACTATTTTTAATGGGGACAGCTGACTACTACTATTCAAACTGCAAGTCTGAATTAAATTTAGTCGTCGAGCTTAAAAAAAAATAAACTAATGAGTGGAACTTTCTCCTCCTTCAGGATTCACCCGTTTTCTAGGTTCTTCCCCACATTTCAAGCACTGAATGAAGATCTAATCCATGTCAAGCACAAATTGTGCTAGACCTAATCTTTTTTTTTTTTTTTAAAGATTTTATTTATTTGACAGAGAGAAACACAGGGAGAGAGGGAACACAAGCAGAGGGAGTGAGAGAGGGAAAAGCAGGCTTCCCGCGGAGCAGGGAGCCCAATGTGAGATTCGATCCTGGGTCTCCGGGATCATGACCTGAGCCCAAGGCAGTCGCTTAACCGACTGAGCCACCCAGGCGCCCCATAGACCTAATCTTTACTCTGAAGGTGCTTCAATGTTGGGAGTTGGGTTTACTATGCAAATTGAAAATTCAAAAAGAACATGGTGCATTCTACACTAGAGATTGGAAAAACAACAACGAATAGTAGGAAATCAGAAGAGTGACTTCACAGTAGTCCATTATTTTAAACAGTTAATATATAGCAATTTAGAGATGTTTTGTCCTTGGACAAAGTATTATTTGTGCTTCTGGCAAATGATCTAGACAAGTTTTCAGATTCAATGAACTCGGCTTACCTATTTGTGAACAAATTTCTAGAAAGCCACAACAATCAAGGTTTACCTTATGATAACACCTAAAATATGCAGCACGTTCATCAGAAAATTTCTCCAGTCTTTTCGGACCTTTGCTTGAAGCTTTCTTGAATACTAGCCAGCATCGCTGATATATCTGGAAGGAAATACAAAGACAGAGTTCAGCATTACTGAGTCAGATATTACTGACATTTGCATTTAAATGTTTTCTTTTTGATGTTTTCACCTGGAAAGTATTCATAAGCCATAAGCATGATGCTACTTTGGGAAAATAAA
This sequence comes from Spilogale gracilis, assembly GCA_004023965.1. Taxonomy (NCBI): domain Eukaryota; kingdom Metazoa; phylum Chordata; class Mammalia; order Carnivora; family Mephitidae; genus Spilogale; species Spilogale gracilis. Next base: position 21,057 of record PITA01020412.1, read on the forward strand.
ATTTTAAAACCCAAAATTGTTTCCACAACAGGATTATGTCATTCAATTACTGGAATCCAATGAAAATGAATATTTGAAGGCAAATTTCTTAACATTTCAATAATGGTACGGTAGCAACATTCAGAAAATGTCCCAGAGATAAAAAGCCCAAATCAGCATAAATAATATAGGTATTCATGGTGCATGTTCTTATTTCAAATGCAATTAAATATGGAAACCATGGGCCCAATATATGCTGAAGACTTCACTGAGAGCCCTAGAAAGAGATGGGCCCCTACATGTCATATTACATTCGTCATAACTGAGGGTTCAAGAGTTGGGCCAGACACTACACTAGCTAATAAAGGATTGATCAACACCAACCAGATTCTCCTTCAGAATATCCAACCCAAAGACTCAAAGATTAATGTCAAACTGAGGCCCAGGCTTAGCTGAGAGGTCAACCTAAGTAGGTTATAAATTTAGGTTGGAGACCATGTGTGCCTAATAGTTAGGCAGTGGAACCTGGTACAGAGAACTAGATAATTTCTACTCCAGGAAGAATAGATCTTCTAGTCCTTTGTCGTCTTTCTTTTGCTGACTTCTCCTGGTTTTCTTGAAAATCATCTGTGTCCCTAGGAACCCACCACCATAAACATCACTCTTAATTGAGTGAGGCTGAATGGAGTTCTGATCCAAGCCACCAAAGCTACCTTGACTGGAATAACCAATATAAACTAAATTAGACACTAACATATTAACCATACTGAAGAGAGGGAAGTACAAAGAGCTAATGAGTAAATGAAAAACAATGTTCTCCAAAAGCAAAATAAAATGAGATGTTTTAACCTAAAAATTAATAAGGATGTATATTAATGATAATATTCACTGATAACAGAGATCTGAGTGGCACTCTTATACTCTGCTGGTGACCTCGGAAGGCCATCTGACAACGAATATGACGAAACTTAAAAGAATAAGAATCTATCCTAAAGAAAAAGCCCAAATGCAGCCCAAAATTGACAGAAGAATTCTGAATTCAAGTACAGACAGGTGGGTAAGTATTCAATCACAATTATCTCCCTTATCCTTAAATCACCTTCTAAGTACCATATTTATGTGGTTTTGTATAGTCAACCCATAAATAAATTTTATGCACTATAAAGTTTAAGAACCTCTAAGCTAGTAAGAAGAAAGAAAAAGTCCACATAAAACATTTGGCCATTCAAACCACACTCAATTTAAAATGCCTTCTATAACTTTATTAGTAACTGGCAGGTGGATGAGCAATTCAGGTTTGCTATTACTTGTCTGTCATGCTGAATAGATTCTGTTTTTCTCTTCTCACTCAGTAAACTAAACATTTATTAATTGTTTTGTTTGGGGTGGTAAAAAGAACATGAACTCCACTCCATGTTGAAGTTTTACTCTGAATACAGAGAGTAAGATATATGCCTCATCCTGCTGAATGTATAATTCTGGTATTATTTATAATAATAACAAAGGGAAACAACTAAAGCCTCAACAATAAGAAGGACAAAGTTAATGATAGTATTTCTATTACATACAGTAGTATGTGGTACATAATATATACGATACAATATAGATGCATGCATCTTTAATATAAGTAGTCATTGTATTAAAATATAGTAATATGAATATTACACACAATATATATAGTAAATTATACTACACCAGTAATATATATGCTATCTATCTGTAGGATATCATAGGTATATCATTTGAAATAAATTTCAAAGGAATTTTTAAATGACATGAGAAGGAGGGGTGGGTTTTTTTTGCTTATTTTTGCTTTGTTTAATAAAAATTAATACTGTAAATTACTTCTTAAATATCCATGGGTACCAGTAAAATAGTACAATTAAGATTGATTTTATTGGCTTTCATCTTGCATAGTCATTGAACTTATCAAGAAATATAAAAGCATGGAGAGAGAAACAGAAAAGTAATGCAACAGAGAAAGGGTAGCCTTTTAAACAAATGGCACTGGAATAATTGAATATCTGTAGGAAAACAAACAAACAAAAATATCACAACAAACAACCTAAAACATTCATCTTAAAGTCAAAATGGACTTAAATATAAAAAAAACTAAAGAATTTAGGGAAGAAAAAAAAAAGACCATGTTTGGGATGATGGTCTGGACAAAGAATTCTTAGACTTCATACCGAAAGCACAATCCATAAAAGAAAAACTTGCCAAACTGTACCTTCTCAAAACTTAAAATTTTAGTTTTGTGAAAACCCTATTAAGAGGATGATAAGAGAAGTTATAGATTGGGAAGAAATGATTACAAACCACAAATCTGACAAAGGATTAGTATCTGGATACATAAAGAACTCTTAAAACTCAACAGTAAAGAGTCAAACAATTCAATTACAAAATGGAAGGAAGAAAAAAAACAGAAACAACAACAAAAACATGAACACACATTTCACCAAAGAGGATGCACAGAGAAGAAGCACAGAAAAAAATGTTCAACATTATTTTTTTTTAAGATTTTATTTATTTATTTGACAGAGAGAGAGAGAGAGATCACAAGTAGGCAGAGAAGCAGCAGAGAGGAGGAAGCAGGCTCCCTGCTGAGCAGAAAGCCAAGTGCGGGCCTCCATCCCAGGACCCTGAGATTATGACCTGAGCCAAAGGCAGAGGCTTTAACCCACTGGGCCACCCAGGCGCCCAATGTTCAACATTATTAGCCATCAGATAAATGTAAATTAAAACCACAACAAAATATTACTACACATCTATCAGATTGACTGAAATAAAAAATAATACCACCACAAAATGCTGAAAGAGACGCAGAGAAACTGGGTCTCTTCACTTTGCTAGTTGGAATGTAGAATGGTACGGGCTCTCTGAAACACACCTGGGCAGTTTCTTTAAAAACTAAACAAACAACATATGACCCATAGTTGTTGAGAAATGCAAACATACCACCCCTCTACACACAATCTGAACATACATGTTCATAACAGCTTGACCTGTATCAGTGCAAAACTGGAAACACCCATATATTTTTTAATGGGCTAAGGCAGTACATCCATATCATGGAATACTACTTAGCTATAAAAACGACAGAACTAGTAATACTGCAACAATTTGAATGAGTCTTATAATTATGCTGATTGGGGTGGAGGGAAAAGCCAAACCTAAAAATACATACCTATTTATAGTCTTGAAATGACAAAATTACACAAATGGAGAACAGATCTGTGATTGTTGGAGGTTAGGGATGAGAAGTAGATATGTCGACAAAAGGGGAACATGAGGGATCCTTGCAGCAATAGAACTATCCTGTATCTTGACTGTATTAATGTCAATGTCTTGGTTATAATGTTGCATTATAGTTTTGAAGACGTTATCACCATGGAAACTGGGTAAAGGGTACAGGATCTTTGCATAGTATTTTCCTATAACTGAATATAAATCTACAAGTATCTCAAAATAAAACATTTGAAAATTTTAAATGGAGAAATGTAGAGATAATTAAGCAAAATCTTAAAATTGCCGCCTAATTTATTAACTGTTATCTACATTCTTCACCAGTCCTCCTTTGCTGCTTTCAGACCATAGTCTAATTAACCAGTGGACTAAGGAACTTTAAGAGGCCGAATTGTGAGAGCCATTGTTAAGAGTTGAAACATAAACTCCTTCTCAGGATAGAGACCCCACCACAAAAATTAACATTTCCAGTCCTATGGTTGACACATAGAAGTCTTACCAACATTCCACTCTGTGTCTGAATAATGGATGAGACTGTCTCCCTGAAAATTTGACCACCATCAGAGGACTGTAATTACAGTGGGAATAACCGTCACTCTGTTCCCATAAAGCGTGCAGAAAATAGGCTGTCATTCTACTATTGGCAACCCTTCTTTTGCACATGCCCCTGAAAATGTTTTAGAAATAGAGCATGCTAGCGGTATGCAAAAATATATCCACTGTAGCAAAACATTATTTTCACTTATGAAGATAATTTACATTTCCTAATTATGCCTTAAATTTCAGACTCGCTCTTGAATGATATCATTTCTAACTTCCTTTTATACTTGTTCATTTTCTTCACAATCAAGCCAGTCTTTTCCTGGCTTATGTCCAAAGGTTGTTGAATGCAAGCTAAAGACTCCTCAGATTCAGCATGCCCGATAATGCCCACCTTTGATCCATCTGTAGTGGATTTAGGGGATTTTTGTTTTTCATTTTTCTTCTGTTTTATTAAGTAGTAAGGGCAAAAGTGCAACGTTACAAATGACTGCAAAAATACTATTATATAAATTCACATGCAGCTACTGGCAGGGGCATCACTATGGAATAGATTACATCATGTTGGTTCATCAGGAGAGAAGGAAAACCCAAAATCTGGTTTATGAAAAGGCAGCTCAGAATGTAACAGACAAACACATGGTACAAAAATAATGCAAAAGTTGGGAGCAATCCTGCCATCAAGGCCATTCCTCATTCTGCCAGACATCATGCATCAGTGATTCTCAGTGCTGGTCCAGCATCACTCAAGATAATTGTTAATTATGTAGATTCCTAGAGATTAGCCAAGGTCTACTGACTCAGAACCTCCTGGGGTAGGGCCAGACAAATTTGCTCTTTAACACATTCCCCAGGTGTTTTATTTGTAATTTGCAAACCGAGGCCATAAATATTCATAAAGACGCAGAAAACACAGTGCTTCCCACTTGGGACTGCCAACAAAGAGTTCGCCAATAATGCTCCATGAGGAGAGCCTCTGAGATGTGTACCTTCCCACAAGTGGCGCACAGAGGTCTTTGAAGTCAAGCAGTGTGAGATGCTGTCATGAGTCGGAGAGAAGTAAAGAAGTAGAATAAATCTATTGAGCTCTGATGAACTCTCAGCTTCACCGCTGCACACTCTCTGTCCCAAGAATTCTGGAAGAGCCACCGAGTCCCTGAGGATTAAAAACTTACCCTAAACATCTCAGGACTCTTCCAAGGGAATGAAACAGGACTCCCTGAACACAGTCACGTGCGACTCGTTGCAGTAACACAGACATTGTTAAAAAGATGGCAGTTCGAGAACAATCCCACTCAAGAGTCTTCAGTTTTTTTATTTCCTTAAAATTAATTCATTCAACCATCTCTTTTGTATTTTACATAACACATCGACTTACCATCTGTAGTACTTTTTAGTTAATGTTTTTCTGTCAATTGATTGAACTGAATTTTTTTCTACTTAAAAGAGGAAACTTTTATCCCAAGGATAATAGCTAAGTGTAGCTCTTGCTAGACATAAGGAATAGATAATCTTAATGATAAATATGTTAGAGAACTTGATGACAGAATACATTTCATCTTGAAATAGCTCAACTCTCATGCATCAAAGTCCCATGATCTCAGGACTAGTGATATTTCAGGCAAGGTAATTTTTCGTAGAGTGATGGGGATGGGGTGTTCTGTGTGTTGCAGGGTGTTTAGGAGCATCTCTGGCCTTTGGCAGCTGGAGGCCAGCAGCACACTCCTCTTACCCAGCTGACAACCAGAATTATCTCCAGACATTGCCAAATGTGCCCAGGGGGACAAGTCAGAACCACTCCTAGAGATGAGTGTATGCTGATCGGAGATTGCACATTTGAAAAATATGAGGCTTTGTGAATATCTTCAAAGTCCCAGATTTGGACAAGTTAATCCGCGTGAGCCATTGCTGAAGCTACAAAGATAAGCACATCACACAGTTCTGACAACCTAGGTGGATAGACACTAGATTTAGCAGTTACATGACAATTTCCTTCAGCGTGCACTTACTAGTTATTGGTAGGGGCTTTATTACATCTAATTTTCAGTCTTAAATTGTCACCAACTCCTATATGATTTGTGCTGTTTTTTTCCATTGTCTTTCTTTAAAATTGGATACCCTTAATAATTGCTTAGCTCTGGTTTCAAATCGCTGACACTTTTACTAGCTTCTTTTCCTAACAAAGAACAACCTGGTAAATCCACCAAGACTCCCAGTGCCAACAAAGCAGGTGAAACAAGGAAGAATTTTGAATTCCTAATTTTTTTAGTTCCTAATTTTATTAGCAGTTCATGATGATGGGTTGAACAACAGAGGCACAAATGAAGACTCTGGAGAACACATGGACAGTTATAAAGGTGACAGAAAGCAAATTTTGGTCATATTTCTGTTAGTTGGAAATTATACACCCCTCCATGTATACTCAAGAAAAATCAGAAAACCTTGTAAGATGTGACCATTTAGGTCACTATGGTCCTCTCCAAGTGTGAACAAACTTGCTGTATAGGGCCAGGGGGTGAATATTTTAGTCTTTGATGATCATGGGTCTTCGTTGGGGCTACCGAACTCCACAATTGTAGCACAAAGGTAACCAGAGAGTAGGTATGAATGAACGGTGTGGTTATCTTCCAAGAAAACTTTATTTAAAAAAAAAAAATCAGGCAGCGGGTCAGGCTGCCATTTGCCAACCTCTGGTCTATGGCAATATTTCTTTTTCTTCTCTCTTTTTTTTTTTAAGATTTTATTTATTTATTTGATAGAGAGAAACACAGCGAGAGAGGGAGCACAAGCAGGCAGAGTGAGAGAGGGAGAAGCAGGCTTCCCGCTGAGCAGGAAGCCCGATGTGGGGCTTGATCCCGGGTGTCCGGGATCATGACCCAAGTGGAAGGCAGTCGCTTAACCAACTGAGCCACCCGGGCACCCCAATGGCAGTATTTCTTAACTGTTGAAGCTCCTGTGATCCTTTCATGAACCTAAAAATCCATTTGACATGTCCCTTGAGAAAAAATGAGGAGGGAATACAGCCCAGGTGAGAATCCCTAGATACTCCCCATCTCCACACAAGCCCAAGTGTTACTTACAAAATTATATTAGAATGTTGACCTGATGCTTTTTCTATGTCTTCCACCACACTTCTGAGTCCTGTCCACTGTCTGGGATTTACTGCTCTTCTAAACAGATCTCTCACTTGTACCAACATAGCATCCCATCTTAGCCTTGGGATACAGTTAGCTTTTAATCATTATCTTTTTTTGTGAAGTTAAGGTGCACTTTGGAAGAAAAGGTAGGTTTTCCATTTTGCCAATACTCTCTGTAATCAGGTGGGCTGTTCTCAAAGCATTCTCCCCAACTGCCAAGGTACACACCCTCAGCCACATGCTGCTAAATTAACCTCACTGCTCACAGGCTAACCTTATTCTTACCTCCTTTTGAAAACAAACCAAATGCTCTTCTCATCCAGGATCTTAATATCAACACCTAGCATCTGCTGAACCTTTCCATTGCAGAATGCCCAGCCCTTTTTGTGCATTCTCTCTTTCAGTTAACCCCCTCCCCCACAGCTCTGTGAAGCAGGTGTCCTACTATGCCCAGTGAATAAGGACAGACAACCTCAGGAAAGTTACTCGCTAAGTATTACTCGAGGGCATGAAGCTAGCATAAAAAAGCCAGGATTTCACCTTTGGTTCGTCCTGCTCCGGAGTGCAAGCTAACCATCACCCCAGGACTTACCCAGAAAAGTCAGACACCTAGAGAGGCACGTACTTATGCCGAGGGTCGAGCCGTCTGTAAGAAGTTTATTTTCAAGCTTATCACAATCTAAAAAGAGACATTTCGTTGTAACCATATGCTCTTTCATCTGGACGACAACTTTACAGCTTAGCTATTTCGAAGTGACATTTGCATTGGTAATGTCTCTGGCACCAAGCGTTCATCTCCAGTGATGGTTTCTATTTATTTATTTATTTTTTAAATTTGTAAAAAACTATTTTACTTATTTATTTGACAGACAACAACAGTGAGAGAGGTAACACAAGCAGGGCAAGGGGGAGAGGGAGAAGCAGGCTTCCTGCAGTGCAGGGAGCCTGAAAGGGGGCTCGATCCAGGACCCTGAGATCATGACCTGAGCCAAAGGCAGATGCTTAATGACTAAGCCACCCAGGGGTCCCTCCAGTGATGATTTCTAATGGAGTATGTCTACAACTGGGGTCTTAACATCATAGGCTAGGACTTGAAGGTATCCTCGCAATTTGTATGAAGTGTTGGCTCTTAAAAGCATTCCACTTGCTCTCTCTTTATATGACAAAGTATTCTGTATCCTTGACCGAAGCCCAGAAACCCAAACGTGCAAAGTATTTCTAACTACATTAGAAGTATCTCCATTTTTTTTCACCTTCCTTGACTAGCTAGCCTTCTTGTTCTCAATTAGTTATGGCTACAGCTAAGAAACATCCTGGCCAGCTGGCTTCCTGCAGGCACAGGCAGTCACCGAGCTGGGGTGGACCCATCACTTCACCCGGAGTGCCTGGCCCTCGGCTTTGGTGCATGACGCGTGCCCAGAGGAACCAACAGCCCTCCTACACTCTCGGGCTCCGCTGTTACTTCGAGTTTGAGGAAATGCCACTAGCTAAGGACAACCCAACAGCCACAGAGAATAGTGCCCATCAAGGCAATCTGGAGGGTAGAGAGGAAGAGCCTTTAATGAAGAAAAAATGGAAGGTAGGAAGGAGCCCGCAGATAATCCCCCCTCTGTACTATCTGCCAGGGTCTGCAAAATTCTCCTTCCATTCTGCGAGAGCTTTGACCTGGATGATCTCTGAGACCAACGTGGTCGTAACTTTCCGGTCCTACAAATAACTATCCTTATGGGATTTCAGAAGGTCATAGATGAAGAGTACACACAGATGTTTGGCAACTCGGAATGGTAACTTGTAGGTTGCTACCAACGCCACTTCCTAAAATAATGAGCAGGTTCAGAATTATTTATTTCACAAAGCGAAAAAAATTTTAATGAGTAAACAACATGATCCCATGCCTATCATTTACATATACCTTTACTTGTAAGGAAAGAAATGCTAATTTGGAAAAGATTGCATGGGGGTAGCAAGGTACATTTTGAATTCACTGCGGAAAAAAAAGACCAGCAAGAACAGGATAATTAATCATAAAATAAGACTTGCACAAAGAGGATTAAAAAGCCTTAAAAAGCATCCATGGGCAATAAATTAGCTATGTCGAATCCTTTGCTGATGGTGAGGTAAATTAGCACAACCTTTCTAGAGGCAGAATTATGCCTGCCCTTTGCCCTGGAGCTATTACTTCTAGGAACTTCCCCCCTCAGGGAATAATTAAGGAAATATGCAAACATATGGGAATAAGGTTCTTTCACATAAAAACTGGAAACACTCTCAACGTTCCAGGGGGTCTGGTTTAATTAATTATGGCATCTCTCTAAACCGGAAATTGCTATCATTAAAAATGATTTTGTCACATAATATTTATACCATAGAAAAATGCTATTAGTAAATTATGAAGTTTAAAAAGTAAGCTATTCCTGCTTTTTTAACCTGTTTCTACTCCAGTATACTTTCATTCAGTAGATAGGGCCCTGTTGCTTAAGAAGATTGTGGGCTATATCCGACCCTTCCCCACCAACCCTCATTCAGACAGACAGAAAGACAGACAGACACACACACACACACTCATACATGCAGTTGTTGGGAAAAATCTATGCTTTAATGGAAAACTGCATTCCTTAGCACACACACTGGTAGGATTATCTGTTTCAGATTCTGTGGGAGCTAGTCTGCATCTAACTTGTAGATAACTCATAGAAATGCAACATAATTCTAGTCCATAAAGAGGCAAATTCTGTTCCATGAAGCAGAGGTTCAACTGACTTCCCTCCCCCACTGCCAACAAGGCAAGTTTTTGCCTCCTTTCCAGCACTCATTTCACTTTGCCAGATACATTAATGTGTGGGTTCTCCGGGTTACCCTTTGAACTACTCATAATATTCTGCATTGTTCTCTTTTTAACTAATGAGCTAAAGCAGAATGGGTAACGTGTTCATTATTCGTGATTTTACCTGCTTTGGAAAATCATCTTTTAACACAATCCAACAACCCCAAGTCCTGTGTCCTTTCCTTCTCTAAGCCTGGAATGTCCTTTGTGCCTTTCTGGGATGGTCACCCCGACCCAAGTCACCATCTCCTGAGTTTCAGAGATGCCCTGCTCCCATCTGGCTGCATTTCAATCCATTTCCCACATGTTATCTGGGGTGATGTTTTAAAAACTTAATCTGACAGCATCAATCCCCTGCTTAAAGCCTTTTTGTGGCTGCCTGCTGCCTCAGGGATAAAAACCAAAGTCTTAAGACATTCCAGAACCGGCAAGAACTAGCCCCTCCCTACCATTTTAGCCTTATTTTGCAGCTTTCTTCTTTTTCTATATTCTTGAGTTGTAAATATACAGATATGCCTAGTTTAGCAATGATCAAACAAGTAATACATTATTGTTAAAAACTCTCATGGAATCAAATGATCTGCCACAAATGCTTCTAGTCACCAAGGGAAACTCTTCGGTTGTCCACACAAAGCTGGCCAGGGTCAGGAGAGCCAATGTTGAAAGAGGAAAGTTATACACTCCTTTCCTTCCCTCTCCAATTGCTCTCTGTTCTCCAGATCTACAAGGTGGTAGGGGTTGAGGAGTGCAGAAGATGGAGAGGAAGATGAGGAAAAAAAGAACTGCCTTAAGAAGCCATAAGCAGTAAGAGTCATTTATTTAGCTTCTATCTATTTCTAACTAGCCTTTTAGGAAACACACACATACACACTATCCTAAAAAAAAAAAAAAAAGCTAGAAAATCTTAGCTCCTGTATGGGCATGTCTGGGAGGTGATATCAATCATTAACTCATTGGACAAACATTTCCTGGGTGCCTACCCCGTGCTGGGCACTGTCAAGCACTGACCAAGGCCATAGCTGTAAACAAAATGGGGAGAAGTTGCTGCCTTCCATGGGCTTACAGGTCATCAAGAAGACAGTGAGACGCACATACATTGGCTTTTTCCCTGAATGAGATGGAGAAGTGAGCTGAAGTGTTCCGAATGGAAGTAATGTAATCTCAAGGATGGTCAACAGACTGGAGGGGTCTGAAGGCAAATGGAGGGAAACTTTAGGAGCTGCTGTAATAGGCTTGAAGGAGAGGTTGGAGCCCAGGGCCAGGATGGTAATGAAGAAGGGGTGAGAAGTGGTCAGAATCTGCATCTGGTTGGAAGGGAGGACCAACAAGATCCACTGATGGGACTGGATAGGGAGAGGAAGGAAAGACTCAAGGAGGATTCCAAGATTTTGCTCAAGCAAGTAGAAGTATTGAGTTCCCGGCAGCTGGGCAAGCCTGCAAAGGGGACCAGGGTTTGTAGAGATGATGTGGAATTTGGTGATGGATACAGTGAGTTTGCCATGCCTGTTAAACATCTAAGTCTATATAAACATTACATTATCAAACACAATGAAGAGGCAGTTATACATACATTGCCTTTGTGAGACTGTATATACAATATTTTATTCTATTTTAAAATGAATTAATAATACCATCTTCCCTGTAGGGCTGCTCTTAGAATTGAATGAATTAGTGCATTTAAAGTGAATCTGTTGCTTGGAGACCCCCCCCAGAGCAGTCAGTGCCTCACCCCACCTAACTAGGTGGTTAGCCACCTGCAAACAGGGACAACACGCATGTTGGTTCTTTCATTTACTCATTAATTTTGTGAGTATTTACTGAGCATCTACTATGTGCTAGGCCCTATTCCAACACTGAAGAAATGGCAGTGCACAAAGCTACGTCCACAAAGCATACTTTCTAGTGTACAGAGATAGATAATTAAGTCTCCCAGCCCCTAGCACAATGCCTGGCACACAGTGATAATAACTACAGACAATACTTATTGAACATTATCATTTGGTAGTATGTATCCAACTAAGTATTTGGTGGAGTTAAAAAAGATATGATCTCACTGTAGCTTCCAAAGTGACTTATAGAGCACTCTTTGAGTGATCACCAAACCCACATCACCAAGACTAAGGCCCAGTTTCATAGCCTGGTCCTACATAATCAGATCTCTGCCAACTTGCTGAACCTCTCTCCCACCACTTCCTCCTTTACGCATGACACACCAGCCTCCAAAATGTTACATGCCAGTTGTGACAAAGGATGAGAGATCTTGCCAGAACTTTTTCCCCTGTGCTATTCAGATAACTGCTTCCTTTCATCCTTCAGGTCCTTGGTGAAATTTCTCTGTCACTTAACCATTGTTGCACAAAACTTAAAACAATAACCATGAATCATTCCTTGTGAATATGATGGCTGATCTGACCTGGCTTCATTTGTTCATCATGGATGGGCTCCCTCACATGTGAGCAGCCAAGTCATAGATTTTCTTGAGTTTACAAGGGGTGACTCAGCTCTGTCGCATGTGGTCTTGGATTCTCCCACAGGTTAGCTGAGGCTTACTCTCCTGAAGCAAGCAGTAGTCCCAGAGAACAAGCAGAAAAATGTAGACATTCTTTACTTTTTAATCTCTCTCTTCATTTGGAAATAATTGTAGATTATCGTGTATAGTTGCAGCAAATACTCCAGATAAATCCTATATATTTTTTTTATCAGTTGCCCATGAAGGTGTCATCTTGAGAAACATTAGTACAATATCCCAGCCAGGATGTTGACATTTCCTTTAAGACCAAAATCCTCATGTTGCTCTTTTATGGCCATACCTACTTCTTTCCTGCATGACCCCCTCCTTAAGCCCTGGCAACATTTAATCTGTTCTTCCATTTCTACAATTTTGGCATTGTAAGAATGTTATATGTGGGGCGCCTGGGTAGACTCAGTTAGTGGAGAGTCTGACTTCGGCTCAGGTCATGATCTCAGGGTCCTGGGATCGAGCCCCTCATTGGGCTCCTTGCTCAGCAAGGAGCCTGCTTCTCTCTCTCTCTCTCACCTCCTCTGCCCTTTCCTCCACTCATTCTCTCTCTCTCAAATAAATAATTAAAATATTTACAAAAAAATAATGTTGTATAATTCGGGTCATTCAGCATGCAACCTTTTTAGGTTTGGCTTCTCTCACTCTGCAAACTTCTCTGAAGAGTCATCCAGGTGTTAGTACTCCCTGGTACTGACATACCATAGTTGTTTTAACCATTTACTCATTTGAAGACCAGCTGGGTCATTTCAAGTTTCTGGCTCTTATGAATAAAGCTGCCATAAACATTCACATATAGACTTTTGCGTGAAGAGAAGTCTTCATTTCTCTGGAATAAACCATATCACCCTTTAAGTACTTTTACTTCTCTGGCTTATAGTTATCTTTAAAAAAAAAAATTCCTTTACATACATTAAGAACTACACCAGAGCAGTGTTATAATCTTTGCTTCAATCATAGAATATAATTTAGAACACTTAAGAGGGGCAGGAAAGCTCATTGTATTTACCCATATTTTTGCTTATTGACTTCTTTCTTCCTCCTGGATGTTCCACTATTCCTTCTTTTACCCTTTCTTTTCTGTTTAGAAATCTTCCTTTAATTATTTTTGAGTAGATCTGCTGGGGACAAATTCTCTTAGTCCTCTTTCATCTAAGAATGTCTTGCTTCCTCTTCATTCCTGAAGGATACTTCATAGGTGTAAAAATCTGAGTTGGTGGTTCTTTTCTTCAGCATTTGATAACTGTACTTCCTCATGCTACTTCCTGTCAGCCATTCTTTCTTTAGTTCCACCTTCTTTCTAGACTCAGATGACATGAATGTTAGACCTCTGTTACAGTCCCATAGGTCCCTGAAACTCTGTGAATTTTTTATTCAGTCTATTTTCTCCCTGTTGTTCAAATTGGGGTTTCCTATTGTCCTGTCTCTCCTCTATCCCCTCCATTCTTCTGTGGAGCCCATCCATTGAATTTTTTATTTTAATTATCATATTTTCTGTCCTAAAAGTTCTACTTGGTTCTATCTTATTTCTTTTGGAAGAAACTCTTTCTTTACTGAGACATTCTAATTTTTTCATGTGTTTCAAGCATGTGGTAATTAGTCATTGGAGAATTTTTATCATGGTTCCTTAAACATCTTTGCCACATAAATCTAGCATGTCTGTCATCTCAGTGTTGACAACCATTGTCTGAAGCCTTCCTGATTCTTGGTA
>PITA01020413.1:0-35032 GCA_004023965.1 Spilogale gracilis
AAAGGTTTTGTTTTTCTGTATGAAATGAAAAATACTCTACTTCATAATCTACATGTTTACTTCTGTACATCTTCCTTATATCTGTGATTTTCTTCTCTTGTGAAGTCGTCTTCTGTATGATTTCTGTAGGCAATTCCAGGTATTAAGGACTTTTAAGAACTGTGGAAAATAGGAATAGTGTTTGGCCTAATTGAATAATTCCAGCAGTAACTCAATTTAGATGAATGAGACACTTAATGAGTAACACTGTAGGTCTAACACATCTTAGTATGTCGCTGTCAAAGTTATACTTCGCTTCTTGCAAAAACTAGTTACCTTTATTTGCAGAATAGGATCCAGAATTTCATTTGAGAAAGAATTCTAGAGAGTGTCAGTTAGACACTATGGAAGTAGCTGACTCTGAACACCAGACTAGGCTATAAAGAGACTGGTTTTATTATTTTTTTTATTTTTTGAAAAATTTTATTTGTTTATTTGACAGAGAGAAACACAGCCAGAGAGGGAACACAAGCAGGGGGAGCGAGAGAGGGAGAAGCAGGCTCCGTGCCGAGCAGGGAGCCCGATGCGGGGCCCTGATTAGGGGCCCTGGGATCATGACCTGAGACGAAGGCAGACACTTAGCAGCTGAGCCACCCAGGCACCCCAAGAGACTGCTTTTAAAGTAACAGCGTAGGGGCTCACCTGCCCCAGGTCACTGTGATGACTCCTCCTTGACAGCAGCAGGGAGGGCTCCTGTCCTGTCGGGCCTGGGATGGGGCTCCCGAGTCTCCTCCTGTCAGCTAGGAGCACACTTAGTCTCATCCTGCCCTGCCGTGGGCTTCTTTTTAGAAAGAGCACGCATCTCAGAGGCATGTCTACATCCCAGGTCACTGTGACATCCTGTGTTTTATGAAGGGTGTCAGGTACACTGGGTATAGATGAAGCATCAAGGCCCTGGCCCGTTTCAGCTCGAATGAGACTTTCTTTCCTACATTTAAACCGTGCTGTTAATGTGATATCAGTTGTTTTAGTTGTTTTCAAGTTTTTTTTTCTTAATCTGTAAATCATAGCATAATTTAAACTGCCAGGAGAGAATCCCTGGTATCACATCTACTCTAGAAACTGTCAAATGTGGTGTCTTTTTTTTTTTTTTAAGGTTTTATTTATTTATTTGACACAGAGAGAGATCACAAGTGGGCAGAGAGGCAGGCAGAGAGAGAGGAGGAAGCAGGCTCCCTGCCGAGCAGAGAGCCCGATGCGGGCCTCAATCCCAGGACCCTGAGATCATGACCTGAGCTGAAGGCAGAGGCTCAACCCACTGAGCCACCCAGGCGCCCAAATGTGGTCTCTTTAAACAGTTCTTTTAATTTGTAGAAAGTCAGAATTCTAGAAATCTCCTTTTCTGGAGAAATGTGTATCTTGGAATGGGAATATATCATATAGGTGCAGCCAGCTGTGGAGGGCAGTTTGGTGGTGTTTTATCAGGTTGAGCGTTCCCGTACTGGGCTAACTAGCAGTTCCTCTCGTAACTGGCACACGTACGCCCGGAGGCAGGGCGCAGTGTCACAGGGCGCAGTGTCACAGGGCGCAGTGTCACCGAGCCGCGGAGCTCTGGGGACAACCCCACACATCCAGCAGTTGGGGCAGGAACTTCCAGGACAGCGTTACTGTCAGTAGTGCAGACCGAGGACCCTTGGTACACATGACACGGGCGTTAGCCACAGAAGCATGGCCATTTCAATAAAATTCAAAAGCAGTCCAAACAGTATTTTGTCTCGCTCACATTTCTGTGTAATGCAACTTTTTTAAGCAAAGGAAGTAGAAACACAAAATTCGGGTGTTTGGGTTAGGGGCTTCTCCCCAGGGGAAGGTGGGGGGAGATGAGAGAAGGACACACAGGTAAACAGGAAGTCGTCAGTTACATTCTTGTCCTTGGAGGGTGTCCCCCATGTGGTTCTGCTTTTTGATTCGCACACGGGTCACGTCTATTCTGTGCCTGTTGGAGTTACGATTAACTTGGTAGATAGGATTAACTTATTAGTGTGTAGGGAATTTTATGTATCAGTAGGTTATCGGGTTTTTTAAACGGGCGTGTTGTTTTCCTGGGGCTGCCGTACCAAAGCACCGCAGTGCTGGAGGCCGGAAAGCCAAACCTAGGGTCTTGCCGGGGCCGTGTTCCTTCTGAGGGCTCCAGGAAAGACCCCTTCCCTGCTCCTTCTAGCTTCTGGAGGCTGTGGTCCTTAGTGTTCCTTGGCTGGCAGCCATCTTCCTCCCTGCTCCTAAGCCGTCTTCTGGGGCATGTCCTCTCTCATGAGGGCACCCGTGTTGGATTCAGGGCCCACCCTAATCCTAACCCTCGGGACCTCATCTTCACTGATTACATCTGCAAAGGCCTGATTTCCAAATTGCCCACTATTGTGGGCAAAAGTCATGAAATGGCAATTCACAGGATCTATAAATGATTACTAAATATCAAAATATACTACCCACACATTATCAAGTAATTGCAAGTTACAGTCGCTGCCTTTTCTGCCTGTCGTGTTGTCAAAGATGGAGAAGTCTGGTGGAGCTGACAAGGACGGAGGAGTATGTATGTGCCCCTCTGGTGGTGGGAGTGAGTTTGCGAGCTACTACTGGAGAGCAGTCTGGCGCTCTCAAAATCCAGCTAAAGTACCTGTAACCCTTTTACACCCAACAAAGCTTCCTTCTAGAAATGTATTCTGGAGTGCTTGCATACATCTGCAGAGACGCTCGTTTGAGGGTACTGATGGATCTGACCCCGGCCTCCTGTCCCACCATCCCCTGCCCCCACCCACTGCCATGTCCTCCTCAGAGCTCCTTTCCCAGAGCTCCTCTGCCCCGTGCTCCCTCCCTGTCTCGCGGTCTCCGTTTGCCATACTGGTCCTTACCTGTGTGCGAGCTATCCTCACTGGCCGGCTGCAGCACCCCGCCAGCACCCTGCACAGACCTGGCCTGGTGAATGGCGGCGGGTTCATTCAGGCGTGGCGTCTGTGGAAATGTTAGCATGTCACCCCTCCCGGCCTACGACTGGTCAGGCAGGGAGGTGTAGCCATTTGTCCAGGGTCCCCACTGGAAGACAGAACCTTGGGGCGCCTGGGCAGCTCAGTCGTTACGCCTCTGCCTTGGCTCCGGTCACGATCCCAGAGTCCGGGCATTGAGCCCCGCATCTGGCTTTCCGACCCTCTCCCATTCCCTATGCTTGTGTTCTCTCTCTTGCCGTGTCTCTGTCAAATAAATAAATAAAATCATTTTAAAATAGAAAAAAGGAAGAAAGACAAAGCCTTGACATGGTGGCACCTGGGACCTCTGGGAGATTCTGAGCACAGTCCGGCAGAGCAGAGAGCCAGCGCCGCCGCCCCCGCCCCCACGCCGGGCCTCTGAGGGGGCCTGCTGGTCAGGTACTTTCTACTGAGCTCCCAGCAGTTGTGGACCTGCCCTCTGGGGGCTCTGCGGGCCTCTGAGGCCCAAGCCAGGAGTGGAGCCACGTCTAGACTATAATACCCCACTACAGCCCTCCCAGAGGGACACTGGACTTCAGAACTCATTGCAGAAAGCTGAGTGCATGCCTGGTGCCTCACCTGGGCCCTGTTGCCCTCGGCCCACACTGTGCCTGCGTAGTCGGGCTGAAGCTCTCGGCTCTGCCGCCCCCCATCCCCGTCATTCAATGTCACAGCAGCATGACTGTGGAGGCCCTAATCTGAAAAACCAGATGAGAATCAGAAGCATTCCAGGGACACGAGGAAAACACCAAGTTTCCTTCTTGCTCAGTGATGTGGCCTCCAGGGGCGTGGCCTCCCGGGCCCGTCCCACAGGGTGTGTTCTGTGGCCTGCAGTTAGAGCTCTGATTCATCCTGCATTAGTCTCTGTCGTGTGTCTGCTGATGCTCTCCAGGGCTCTTGGATTTGATGTCCTGGTGGGCAGCTCTTGCCGTAAGGTGTCCCCAGGGGCCCGTGGCATGGGGTTGGACAGTTGTCTTCATCCAGCTCTGCAGAGCTGAAATTCATACCATCCAAAGAAGGGCTAAACCAGAACTTGTCCATAGTTCCATGCATTGCAGGTAATCTAGTAAGATTCTAGAGCAGTGATTTAAATACCCAGTGTCTCGTGCTGTTCGTAGGTTTTGGAGAGACGTCATTTCCAGACCCAAACGTGAGAGGCCAAAGGAAAACTACCCTTCTGTCCAGTGAACAAAGTCTGGGCCCTGGGCTGCAAGGGCCTAGTCTGCTGGTGCTCATGGGTCAGGGCGGTGCCCGCACAGAGGGGCGCTTCCTGGTGGGGGCGGCTCCAGGCTCCCTCCCCCCACACCACCATGCTCCCGCAGATGGCCCTCACCTGTCAGATTTGGGTAGATCTCCTGAGACACCTTATGTTTTGACTCTCAGACTTTGAGCATGAGTACTCCTCCAAATATGTCAGAACTCAAGGAAACCGGGCCAGTGAGCAGAGTGTCCTTGGGGTCTTCGTGGTGACATTGGAGATACCGATGGGATCTGAAAGGAGGCAGGTTGTGTATCTCAAAGTTGATGACGCTTTCTCTTTCTCCTCCAGAAACATGAAGACACTGAGTGTCCCTGTGTGGTGGTGTCCTGCCCCCATAAATGCAGTGTCCAGAGCCTTCTGAGGAGTGAGGTAAGGGGCATGGCCAGGCCTGTTGAGGAGCTGCTGACATCTTCAGGACTAGCTTGCCAGAGACGCCATCCTTCCCCAGTAGCCGAAGTCGGAGGTTTTCACGGAGCACGATAGTGATGTGTAGAAAGACAACAGAGAACCTCATGCTATTTTGGGGCATCAGAAATTTCAGAAGCAAGCAAATAAATGCTACAGAGTGGTTAAATTCAGAACATAATATGGTTAACTGAGAAAATGGAATTACTTTACAGTGCAAGGAAAGGGCATAACTTTTTAGGTTCTAAAAATATTTTAAAATCTGTAAAATAGGAGTTCCTGTAAGATCATCTCAAAATAAATGACATTACAGACACTGCAGACCCACTTGGCCACACACAGTGTGCAGGGTTGGGGCGCACGTGGTCCCGGAGGTGGCTCCCACATTTCAGGGGCCAGTAAGCAGGGTCATGTGTAGCCTCCCCCAGAGGTCACGTGTCTCACGCTGCCCTTGGGCATGCTTTCCCTAAGGCAGCAGGTAGATTTTACATGAACTTAATTTGACCAAGATATATCCAGATGGAAAAATTCCAAGGATTCTTAAATGTTTTGGCATCTGGTCCCCATGTGGAGCCCCTTTGGTTGCTGCTTGGGGCACACCTACTCCTGTGCCCCCCAGCCCCACCTCTCACAGCTCCCTTGGTCCCAGGTGCTTTCATCCGAGGAGGCTGCTCCCCTCAGCCTCTTTCAGCAGCCTAGAATTTTACCCCTGAATACTGGGGAGGCAAGGGTCGGTGTCTGACATGCCCACAGAGCAAGAGGACGTCTGTGGACCTGGAGCCAGGGGACACAGCGACAGAGAGGACCCCTGCGCCACTCTCAGCCAGAGTGTGTCCCCCCAGGAGGGTGACTCTGCTAGGCCAGGCAGGGTCTTGCTGGGGAGCCGTGGCCCCTAGACCTGCAGTGTGCCTCTGGCAGCGGCGGGGAGACACATACGGACTTCCACAGCTTGGAAGTCCCTCTGCTGAAGTGAATGGATGAAGTGTCTACAGTGTTGAAGTGATCACCAGCGTTTTACACGCTTTCCAGAATTTTCACTCAGGGCTGCCTGAGTTCAGACAAAAGCTAACTGACTCCATTTGCCTCTAAGTTATTTTTCTTTTAAAAATCTTTAAACCTGCATTTATCTTGGGGTTCTGGTAAACGATGCTATTGGTCTATAAATTATTCTTGCCTGTATTCCAAAGCTCCTGTGAGGAATCATGATAAAGGCTCTGAGAAGAATGACAATGAGCCAGTTAAGGAGAAAGTGTGACCCTGAGTTTATACTGGCCCCTGAAATGGCTTCAGACCCATGTGTCCCTGATTTTAATACCAGAGATGGTAGCTGGATAGGTTCGTGGTTATGGCGCTGGCCTGAAAGCCTACATCTTAGAACTTGGAAGGTGACGTCAGTACGCACGGTCTCATTCTGCGTCTCTCTTCCGGTCACCTGTGATCTCCCTTTTGGCGCTTTCCTCCAGGTGCAGGCCAGAGCTTCCTGGCTGGGTTCAGAGGAGCACCCATGGTGCTGGGCTGCTCGGTCTGCAGCCACCATGACTCTGCCCCAGCTCGAGGACCTTCCACGGAGGGTGGCCCAGGGACTCCCCGTGACATCGGCGCTTCTCTGCAGCTCCTGCCACAGACCCACTCTCCACCCTATCCTAAACACGGAGCTAAAGGGGAGGGCCTCAAGGACTCTTGGTCCTGGTGAACAGTGGACAGGCCCAGGAGCCTCTGGGAAGTGTGTACACAGAAAAACACATGCCCGGGGCCAGCTCTGTAGTGCTCAGACACCCCCCCTTCCTAAGTTAGGATCCAATTATTCTCTATAAAGATCTGTCCCTAGAGTTTCCTGATGAGAATTTCTTCAATAAAAAAAGAAGCTGTCCTTAAATTGTATCAGCCTAATGAACAGCAGTATGTCTTTAAAATGTAGATGTTTCAATTCCCTTTTCTCTTGAGGGGGTATCATAAGTGGTTTTTATTTGACGATTTGCCAACATTTAAGCTGAACAGAGGGGTTTTTCCTTGTGCGAGGAGTTATCTTCTCCCGATCGCTCTTAATTTTCTTCTGCCAATTAGAGGTGACAATATTAAGATTGTCAGAATGACCTTAGCAATCTGTGAGAACCTACATGAATTTATGGGCACTCAAAGGGGGGAAAAAAAGTCTTTTCAAAAGAAGGAAAAACTCATCTTGTTATCTTGAGTATTGAGAGTAATGGTACATCGTGTAAGCTTGCTTCCAAAATATATTTATTTTTGTGTACCGTATATTAGGTGTGTGACCCAGTTACATCCTGAATGCTTTCTCTTTTTTGTGTTTCATGCAATTTTTGTTTATAGTCTTTAAATGTTCATTTCAGTTTACGTTTCTCCCTTTCTTTTTTAAAATGCTGGCGCTGCAGACAGCATGTCACATTTTGAACAATTTGTTCTAAAGAAATTGTAGGTTTAAGAAATGTTACGGCAGCTGTATTTCTGTACCTAGGCGTGTGTGTGTGTATACACGTGGCAGTAGTGCGTATCGACTGCACCGAGTCCCGGAAGCAGCTGCTGTATACACCAGTGTAGCTGATGAGCCCCGCTCGTGACAGTGCAAACTGATGCTCTCTGTGCCCTTAATGTGTTTGAACATTTTCATGCAGACGCCTGTGCCACAACTCACGTCTCTTTCCCGTTGCAGTTGAGTGCACACTTGTCAGAGTGTGTCAATGCCCCCAGCACCTGTAGTTTTAAGCGCTATGGCTGCGTTTTTCAGGTCAGTATCCGACATTTGTCCTTCCCAGTCACTGACATTCTGCCATGAGGGAAAGTTATTATCTTAACATCTTAACATGCAAGTTCTGGACTCGTAGTCTTGTCATGGAACCGAGTCACCACGCGGCATGGGCGGCGAGAGCCACGTGCAGCCAACGTGGGCGCTCGCTCTCCGTGCCCGTGGTGTTCGGAGACGGCAGGTGGACGCCTGCGCTGAGAAGGAAGTCAGGACGTTAGCAGAGCCACTCCACCGAACCAGCTAGGCGGCGGGACAGACAGGGCCGGTAGGCATGGGGGGTTTCTGGAGAGATGGTTATGGAACTGTAGCCAGTGCTCGGCCATGAGCAGGCGTCAGACCAGACGCGGGGCGGGCAGCGTGCGCATCAGCGCACAGCCCTGTCCGTGAATGCGTGTCGTGGTATCCCGGCCACCCCTCCCGGAACAGCCCTGCGGAGAGGGCATCTCCGTCACACCACACCTGTGCTGTGAGAAGCCTGTTACTGGGGTTTTTTTGTTTTTTAACACATTTGAACTGCGTTTCATTGAAACATGTATCTCAATCTTAAAACTAACCAGAGGGCAGTATACATTACAACTAAAGTATTTTCTATCTAATTTTTGTTTTATCAATACATTATTATGAAATCAGTACGGAGATACTGGCATCTCAGTATTTTCTGAGAAAGTACAGAGCCCTGAGAGTAAGAATGCCTGTAGCCCCCCTTGGTCTCCGCCTCTTAACGAGACGGAGCGCTCGCCACTGTTATGTCGTATGTAGTACCATTCATTCTGTGTATGTGTATATATATGTTTATATATGGCCGTATTTATATCAACATATATATATGAATATTCTATGTACAGAGTATATGTTTTGGAGATCATTAAAATGCTCTTTGTGGCTTCTTAATTTTCTAATACCAAAACAAATTATATTTTCATACCGATTATTTCCTTAAATATACGAAGTACTATTTCACGTGCTCATTACTGACTCTGATATGGTCTCCATCTTATGTACTCTGTAGATTGTTTATGTTTTGTATGTAACTTTCCAAGTATACTTTAGAACAGTGAGGAGCAATATGTTTTCTAATATAGTGTATTTCCCTAATCTGATGCTCTAGAAAATCACTGAGAAAGCCACCTCGATGCCATGCTCCTTCACTACATTATCGCGGCCCTGTCTGTAGCTGTGATGCCAGGGTCTGAACATCTCCCGTTTGTAGTTTTAATGGAAAAAGTTGTAAAGGAACAAAAATGAGAGGTTTGAGATTTAATTTCTTGATATCACAAATACGAAATGCAGGTGAGAAAGTGCTGGCTAAGAAGCTTGGGGAGTAAAGAGCATGAGATTGTCGTAGACCTACCCACTGTCAGCTCTCGCCAGCCCCCCCAGCTGCCCTCGGCAGAGTGGGGGCCACTGAGCACGGCCCTTCGAAGGCTTGGAGACTGCCCACTAGCTGTGCAGGAGTAGGGCTCCCCCTTTCGTGTGTAGTGCGGGGGCTAGGTCATGTGTTCGTCTCGCTGCGCTCCGTGCGGGAGCGGGGTGGACTTAACGCGCTGCGTATCTGTTCTCGCAGGGGACAAACCAGCAGATTAAGGCCCACGAGGCCAGCTCCGCCGTGCAGCACGTCAACTTACTCAAAGAGTGGAGTAACTCCCTAGAGAAAAAGGTAATGCCAGACTGCTTCTCGCTTTTGTTGGCTTTTGATCATTTCTTCAAATTATTTAAAGAAGAAAATCTTGTTTATAGTTACTAATGGTTTTGGATAAAAGAAACAGTATCAAGAGAATGTCCAAAAAGTAAATTTCTTTTCACATGACCTTGAGCTCATAAATGGAGGCATTTGTGTGTGTTTGTTCTTTGTTTGTTAATTGCCAAGCAAGCATGCAGGGCCCCCGCTTTTTTTCTTCTAAATCACATTGCTCTAGAATTCTCAGACTGCCAAACCTCCCTTCCTCTCCCCATCAGCCTCATCTTTTTGTAAATAAAGTTTTATTGGAATGCAGCCATGCTCATTCATTTCCCTGTTGTCCATGGCTGCTTTTGCAAAGTTAAGGAGTGAGATAGAAACTGTGCAGACCTCACAGCCCAAAATGTTCACCCTCTGGCTCTTTACAGAAAAAGTCTGCCGACACCCAATCTGGAAGGTGACCGGGGTTAAATGCTTCACTGTTCTTTGTCTTTTTTTTTTTTTTTTTTTTTTTAAGATTTTATTTATTTCTTTGACAGAGAGAAACACAGCCCGGGAGGGAACACAAGCAGGGGGAGTGAGAGAGGGAGAAACAGGCCTCCCGCCGAGCAGGGAGCCCGATGTGGGACTCGATCCCGGGTCTCCGGGATCATGACCTGAGCAGAAGGCAGTTGCTTAACCAACTGAGCCACCCAGGCGCCCCTCTTTGTCTTTTCTGAGCAACATTGCCCCCCACCCCCCACTGGAGTTACTGTTCACTTCCTCAACGGGTGCTTTGTGGAAGTTTGCTGTAGGGGGCACTTGTTCTCCAGCTGGGCTTCTTTTCAGGAGGCCTGAGCTGTGGGAGCCGCGGGCTCCTCAGCAGGTGCCTTCCCCATGTAACACTTCTTCCCGGGGGGCTTGTCTGTCCACGGTGTTCACCTGGGCCCGGCCCTCTGTTCTTGAGGAAAACGTGGAAACCTCCGAGAACTGATAGAGAAGTTGTAACAGGATCTCTCACTGTGGCTTCTGTACAAAAATAAACTTATTTCAGCATTCAAGGAACATTTACAGAGAGTTTGCTGTAGGAAGGTACCAAGATGAATGAGAGCAGCCAGTAGAATTGATGTTTATTTTCTAAAGATTTGTAGAGATTTGAATAGCTTGTTTCTGGTATCAAATCCAACCAATTTAAAATGTGAATGTATCTGAAAAAAATCTAAAATTCTTAATCAAAAGACTTGGATGAACTCTGATATAGTTTTTTAATACAAATGTTTGTGCTGAAGATAAGAAGTGACAAAAGTGTTGGCTTGTCATCCGTACACACGCAAGCACAGCAGGGGAGGGTCCTCTCCATCGGTGACGTGAAATGTGTGTGGGAGCAGTCGTCTGTGACCCCCCCACTGGCCACGCCGGGCACCTGCGAGGGCAGGATGCGTTGCAGCTGCCAGACTTGAAATCTTCGCCCCTCTGGTCTCTCCCTGCCTCTGCCTGGCAGGACAGGCCCCTCCGCATGCAGGTCAGCCGAGCCTGGGCCTGCGCTGGTGTCCGTGTTCAGCAGAAGGTGCCTGTCTCTTCGCTGGGCCCAGAGGCAAAGCCTAGACAAAGAATGGAGATACTCATCTTCTCTTAAAATGGGAATTTCTTTCTCGTTATAGAATTACTCTGTTGGAATCTCGTAGGTTATTTTGTTCATGTGCAGTGAAAAATTTAGGTGTTTGAGTTGGTTCAAAAACCCCAACCCATCACATTCATGTCAAATTAAGAAAAAACTATTTTGTAAAACATGGACTTAGGAATACCCATCTTCTGTGTTAGGGAAGCTTGCAGGGAAATATGGAGTGCCCCACCAAAAAGGCCGGAGTAAGTGTTGTTCTCAGTGAGGAGGGCCTTGGGGAAGGACGGGGCCCTCCTGCTTCCAGCGGCCCTGGGAGTGTCCTGCCGTCGTCTTGGAAACACACCTGCCGGGTGGACTTCCCTGTGCATGTCGGGTCTGCCCGGTGGGAGGGTGAGAGCTGCGGTCTGCGGGCACCCCAGAGTTGGATTCCTTGATTAAAATAAATAAGTAAGTAAATAAATACATAAAGATTTTTAATTAGGGAGATCCATAAATTAAGAAATTAAAAGTTTAATATGACGTGTTTATTCATATGAGATGCTTCTGCTCATCCTCAGGTCGCTTGTTTTGTTGTAGAAAAAAATTGCCATTGTTTTTGGAGATATTACTGAGATTTTTTATCAAAAGCATTGGCGTGCATGGAGGCTATTTCTTTTTTTGGGATGTGAGACTAAAGCGTCTGGGAATCGTGTCCAGCTTGAGATGGGAATGAGTGAGCCTTACCTTTGGGAAAGGGAGGCCCGCCTACAGGATTCACCCGTGGCCCATCTGTACCTCTGTAGGAGTTGGGGTGCGGGCGTGTATTTGAGAGAGTCTGCCAGAGTTCGCTGGTGCTGAGGAAAGGGCAAGTGAGACATCGCAGGTTTTATGTTCCTTAGGAAATACGCATTTGTTCTAAAATGAAACAGACTGTGCAAAGGCACTGCTCGGTTGCCTGTCTTCAAGCAGGTTCTTCTCAGGCACTTCAGGGATCCGTGCTCTACCGTACCCAGGTCTGTCCCGGGCTGGCTTTGGGCCGTCACGTCAGCTGTTGGCTGGTGTCGGGAGCACATCTGAGTGGGGGTGTCGCAGTGTCCCCCGTGGAGCCCGCCATCTTCAGGGGCCGTAGCCGGGTCCGCGCACAGACGCATCTGTCAGTACAGGGGCCTTTCCGAGGGCCCGAGGGGCCTGTGGAGAAGCCTCGGGAGAAGGCAGCCTTTTCAGACTTGCCCTCGGCTCCTCGCCCGGGGCTTTAAGACCAGTGTAAATGGGTTCTCGGGACCTGGTGATTTTCCAGAAAGAGATTCTGAAAAGGTCAGTGGTGAGTTTAGCACTGCACCCCCAGGGGCTCCTGGGTGGCTCAGTTGGTTAGGCATCCACCTTTGGCTCAGGTCTTGGCCCCGGAGACCCGGGATTGAGCCCCGCATCGGGCTCCCTGCAAGGCGGGAGGCCTGCTTCTCCCTCTCTCACTCCCCCTGCTTGTGTCCCCTCTCTCTTGCTGTGTTTCTCTCTGTCAAATCAATAAATAAAATCTTTAAGAAGAAAAAGAAAAAAGAACTGCTCCGCCAGTGGTCCTTCGTGGGCTGACATGGCCCTGCATGTGAGTGTGTTGAGTGTGTGGAAGGTCTTCTCGGGCCACAGGCTGCCCGCACACTCCTCAGCTTCGTGTCTCTGTGGCAGGGCTAGTTGCTGGCCCGAAGTGTAAGTGAGGCACAAACGTAGCTTTTTTATCCTCACTCTGCTAACCCTTGTATTGGGAGAACTTTTCGAGGTACAGAATACGGCCCACTGGTAGAGGTGAAATAATTCAGTGGGTTGCAACCCATACTTTTCAAAGTAAAATAGAATAATAGAGAAAGTACCGGAACACATGGAAATACAAGGGCAAGGATGGTTTGGCGATACCTGTTTCTTAGGTACACGTGCACGCACCCACACACAGACACACGCACACGGATCTGCACACACAGGCTGAGATGTGAGAGTGTGTTTCCTGGTCGAAGCTGAAAACCACTCTGGTACAAGGTTTATTGGTTTTCAGCAAAAACTTTAGAGAGTGTGTCCCATTCATTGTGAAATGCAGTCAGCTGCTGTTCTTTGTCCCGCCTTCGTTAATTACTGGGAGGCAGTGTGTAGGATTTCCCGTTGAGTTACTAGGACTTCCATTTCGTATATGAAGGGATTTTTTTCCCCTGGAACTTCTTCCAGGCAGCCAGCAGAGGACCTGTATTGTGAAAATGTAAGTACTATCATTATAATTGTTATTAATCAATAAAGCCACTTTTTGCTTCATTGAAGAATCTCTTTTTCAGGTCTCCTTGCTGCAGAATGAGAGTGTGGAGAAGAACAAGAGCATACAGAGTCTGCACAACCAGATATGCGGCTTTGAGGTCGAGATCGAGAGGCAGAAGGAGATGCTCCGGAATAATGAGTCCAAAATACTTCATTTACAGGTAAGAAGCTTAAGGCCGCGACCGGCTCCGAGGGGGGGGGAGCACGTCCGTGTTCTCCTTCACTCTCAGTGAGCGGCGTGAGCAAAAGCCCCGACCTTTGTCACACGGCCTGCTTCTCTTTCTTAAGTGAAGACTTGAGAAAGGCCCAGGCCGCTGGAGAACAGGCACACTGCTTCTCTCCCGTGTCTTCGACTCACTGTGGTGAAGTAAGACTTAAAGCCCGTGTTTTAAAAAACTCGCTGTTTTTCTTATTACTTAAGATTTCATATTGTCCAAGGGTAGTTACGTGTAAAGTTTCACTTCCTAAAGTGAAGTGAAGCCGATCTGTTTTGTTCTGGGTTTTCTGGTAGCACACATACCCCACTTTATCACACCGTAGTGACCTAGGTGTGCCTCAGAACAAATCCGGTGGTTGTGTAAAGAGGTTTGACTGGAATATTGCTTCTCATTTGTTACCAGCACTTGATAGTGTCTTATTGCGGTAGCTCTTACCTGCACATTGTCTTCCCCGTGTTCCTGCGCTACACTCATCCCCACGGAAGGGTCACCGCTGTGTTTCCAAGATGGCTTTTTAGTGCTTTTACTCAGGTGTGTTTCCTTAAATCATCTGGAAGATAAATTTTTTTCCAAGCGCTCAGAGTCACGGCATCTTCAAGAATGCCTTTCCTCACATTTTAACATCAGAGATTAGTCATAGTGGCTCAAATTATATAGAGATTTATTAAATTAATTTCATTTGTGTTAAAACTTTGTGGTTGTCCAGAGATGAGGAAAAACACAATGAAATAGATTGTGTTAGAAAAGGTAAAATCGTTGGTATTGAATCAGGCCAGAACAAGTACCTCACATAGAACACCAGCAAGCCTCCTGCTGGCGAGTGTCGGTGGGCCGGGGCCAGGTGGGCAACGTACCTGCGGGCCTGGGGCTCGGAGCCGGCGTGGCAAGGACCCAGAAGTTAAAGCCGTGCTAGAAAACCACCTGTTAAAAATACCAACAGAAGAATAAGTAGTAGGTTCATAACCAGAAAAATTAGGATCTCCATCATGAGGTCACTGGGGCATTTGTCTGAAACCTCTGACGTGTTCTAGGCACCGTCCACTCCCCGCTCCCAGGGTCAGAAATTCGAATTTGATTTACTTTTTAGTAGAGTTTAATCACTCCACTGTGTGTGATCTATATTTGAACACTTTGGTGATGGAATAAACTGCTGAGCTCTAAGTCAGGAGGAAGGAGAGAAAGGTTGCTGGCATCCAGAGCCGTGGAGGCTGGGCGATCTCCCAGTGGTGCTCCTGATGGGTCCTAAGTAGGACGGCGGCCTCTCACTACCGCTCTTCTCCACGGAGAGAGAAGCATGGAGGGAAACAGACTGTGTGGAGAGAGAGGGACTCGGATCCCCTGGCATGCGCAGTGCCTGGTCTTATGAAGTGTGTTGGGACGGTGCAGGCCCCCCTTCCCCCCCCCCCCCCCCCCCGTGGCTTCTGGAGACTGAACCCGTCTGGGTGACGGTGTGATGACAAGGCGGCGGCTCACCTGTGTTTCACTGTAGGGCTGCTCTCCACCCTGAGCCTGGCTCACGGGCGCCCCTCATTTTCCTTCCTCATCCCAAGCCCTTCCTGTCACCTTCCCCTCCCCTGCCCTCCTCACCGCTCCCCCAGCCCCGCCCAGGGTGCAGAGCTCCTGGCGGCGCCGGGTATGCGTGGCGGGCAGCGAGGCCCTCACAGCTGGCCAGTGGGGCTGGAGTTTAAGAGTGGCTCTGCTTTTGCTGGCCTGGGAAGGGCAGTTTCTTAATGTTTTACTTTTTAAAGAACGTGTTTTCTTCATTTAAAAAGCCCACCTAGATGTCCGCTTACTCTGCGTGCCCCTGTTGTCGGCAGAGACTAGAGGAGCCGGTGGTTCTGCATTCAGGCGGTGGGACTGAAGCCATGAGGTGCGCTGCCCACCTGGCCCCGGCCCCCCAGCCCGCCACATGGTCTCCTTGGTGCAGGGTTTGATACAGAGGTCCCAGTGACCGAGCGGCCCGGGGAAAGGAAGAGGGCTGGTGCCTGGGGCCCTCGGGTGGGCCCTGCCGAGCTGGGCTGCAGCAGCTGGCCTTTCCATGAGGATTGATTTGCCTTGCCTGCGGTCTGTGTCGCCTCTCAGCTCCTGGCTTCTTTTCCTCACGCCACCCTGCATCCGCACTTAAGGTCTGTTTTTATAGAAGGTGACAGCGGCTGAGAATGGGCTGCTCTGGAGGGATGAGATCCCGTTTGCTGCATTCTACAGACAAGGTGGTTGAGATCTGTGTCCTGCCTGACTCTGGACCATTTACCCAAAGGGGAGGAGTGTTCAAAGCTACCACATTGTCTCTTGCTGTGGGGGAGGGTGGGCTCCTTTTAAGTGACTTGGTGGAGCCTTGTCTTTGTGCACACGCGTGTGCAAGTGTGCACTCGCGGTCCCCTCTGCCCCCACCCCCATGTGCTGATTCCGTGTCACCGAGCTGGTCCCGGGGCCCCTACGGCAGCCCTCCTCTCGCATCCACACTTCTGCTCCTGGGGTCACCCCGTGCCCTCGTGCCCACTGCCCCGTGCCCCACAGCACGGGTCCTGGGGAGGAGGAACCTCTGTGTCACCCCTTTTTATCTCAGGGGCGTGAGGCTGAGTGGTGGTGCGTGGCTTGTCCCGGGCCACTGTGCCATTGATTCGATGTGAACCAGGCCACAGAATGTCAGAGCCATCACTGATGTGGACGGCCTCCCTCTCTAGCACACCGGTGTCCCTGGTAGCTCAGCTGGTCACGTGGGGGGGGGGGTACATGGTAGCTGTGCAGGCGCTTGTCAGAAGTGCACTGGGGGTTTGGGGGCTTGGGGGGCTGGTCGTGCTGTCCCCAGAACCCCGACTTTGTGAACTAATTAGATGTGCCTCCAGACACGGGGGTTTAAACAAAGTGACATCCGTGTGGTAAGAGGTGTTCTTTTTCAATGTTAGTTAATATCAGGTTTTCTTGGAAAGAAGAGGAAGAATAACATTGTACTTCTACCCCAAAAAAGTAACCCAGACCAACCATGTTTGTTCCTTGGTGGTTATTAACAGCCGGCAAAGGTGCTGAAACTAAATGTTTAAAAATAGGCTTCTGAAAGGAGAAGTGAGCTCCTCAGGCGCAGGGGCTCTCCCCCGTGTGGCCCAGTCACTCACGCCCTCCCTGGCAGCCTGAGGGCCCAGCCTTCGGGAGCTTCCCTTCCAAAAATGCAAATCCTTTTTAGAAGTGAAAACCCTGGGGCGTCTGAGTGGCTCAGAACGGATGCCGAGAGTCTGCCTTGGGGTCAGGTCATGATCCCCGGGGCCTGGGATCGAGCCTGGAGTCAGGCTCTCTGCTCGGCAGGGAGCCTGCTTCTCCCTAGGCCTCTGCCTTCCCCCCCCCCCATCTCAAGTAAATGAATAAAATCTTTAAAAAGAGATGAAAACCCTTTAGATCCCAGCGTCCTCCAACAGGTGGGTGTGCTGGTCCTTAACCAGCTGGAGTATGAGCCTTATCCCTCTGCATCATTAAACGGTCTGTGTGTTTCTGGAAAAGAAGGCTCTCTGAATCCGATTAAGATGGCATGAAATCAGCTTTGCTGTCCACAGCCACGTGTCTGTCAGTCGTATTTCGGGCCCCGCGGGCACAGGACACCGAGCACTGTGCAGGTGGGGGAGGCAAGCCCCGCTCCTCGGCATTGACCCCAGCAAGGCACTCCCTGGTCTCTGGGGCAGGTGGCAGGGTGGTGGCTGCTCTCTCTGGGGACCCAGCGGGATTCTGGCGCACTGCCTGCAGCCACAGAGATAAGACGACCCCTCCAGCCCTGGGTCAGGCGGCCTCGCAGGAAACCCCCATTCTTTGGCCCCTGTAGCTGGCTTGGCCCTTCAGGAAACGGGACCTTCCGAGGCCCATGGGTGTGGCTCCAGGGTCCTGCACCTGGGACTCTAGGACAGACCGGCTTGGGCCCCATGCCCTGCAGCTGGTGTGTGAGGCTTCTCCGTGCCCTGGTCCCCTCCTCTGGGATAGCGGCCTGTGGCCCCTGAGGTGCGTTAGGGCCTCCAGTGAGATGCTGGCGTGGGGCCGGCTCTGGGCTGGCCGCCCTTCCTAGCTAGCTGCTGTCTGACGGGAGTAGCCCAGCGGCGGGCTCTAACTGTGTCTTCCCTTGCTGATGCCTTTGATTTGGAAGCGAGTGATAGACAGCCAGGCGGAGAAACTGAAGGAGCTGGACAAAGAGATCCGGCCCTTCCGGCAGAACTGGGAAGAAGCAGACAGCATGAAGAGCAGCGTGGAGTCCCTGCAGAACCGAGTGACGGAGCTGGAGAGCGTGGACAAAGGGGCAGGGCAGGCGGCACGGAACACAGGTGGGACGGTGGGGCCGGCACCGGGGGCGGGGGCCGGGGGGCCGGGGGGCTGCGGGGCGGGCCGCGTGGCCTGCTGTGTTCCTGGGAGCCCGGCCAGGTTGGGGCTGGAGCTGCTGGGTGGGTGGTACGCGGGGCAGCCCCCACCTGGAGCAGTGATGTCCAGTGAGGTGTTACCAGTGAGGTGCAGAGGTGTGATGACTTTCCAGCCAGAGATGCCCTTGTGAGAGACAGACATGTCTCCCACCTAGACACACCCTCTCCGTGTGACTCCAGCCTGCTAGAGAGGAGGTACGGGGTGGACACCAGGCAGAGGGCAGGCCTTGCTGGTCGGGGCAGATCGGGGGAGGTGAGGGAGGCTCCCGGCCCAGCTCATAAAGGCTTCCAAGAGACAGAAGGGACAAGCAGGTGAGGCACAAGACCCTGCGGTGTTCTCGGCCAGCATGTTTCTGATACCTAGAAGCTGGGGACTGACTGAATATTGTGAATGTTTGCATGACAAAGATTAATAGTGCAGAGGGACTGGGGTTATGGCAGTGCCCACCCTGCCCCCGCAACATCGGGTTAAGCCGAAGACTGGAGTGACATGGTGAGAAGCCACACAGGCACAGGTGATTCTGAGCCTCAGGCCGGGAAGGTTGGGGGACGTGAGCAAGAGGCTGGCCTTTCCCTGTCTCCCGTGGGGCTCTGAGGGCGCCCCGGGGGAGTGGTGTGCCCCCTCGGGTGCCGCCTTCTGCAGGCTGGGGCTGGCCGTGGGCGTGGGCGGCCGGCACACGCACAGGCGTTCGTCTTCTACCCGGAAGCCTGTCTCGTTCTGTGCCACTGCTGGCAGGAACAGGCTGCTCCCGCCTTCCTGGCACTCACGGGCCCCCTCCGCCCCGTCTCTCCTGGCCCACGGCAGGCTTGCTGGAGTCCCAGCTGAGCCGGCACGACCAGATGCTGAGCGTGCACGACATCCGCCTGGCCGACATGGACCTGCGCTTCCAGGTCCTAGAGACCGCCAGCTACAACGGCGTGCTGATCTGGAAGATCCGGGACTATAAGCGGCGGAAGCAGGAAGCCGTCATGGGGAAGACCCTGTCTCTTTACAGCCAGCCTTTCTACACGGGCTATTTCGGCTACAAGATGTGTGCCAGGGTCTACCTGAACGGGGACGGCATGGGGAAGGGGACGCACCTGTCGCTGTTCTTCGTCATTATGCGCGGAGAGTACGATGCCCTGCTGCCCTGGCCGTTCAAGCAGAAAGTGACGCTCATGCTGATGGACCAGGGGTCCTCTCGGCGCCACCTGGGGGACGCCTTCAAGCCGGACCCCAACAGCAGCAGCTTCAAGAAGCCCACTGGGGAGATGAATATCGCCTCTGGCTGCCCAGTGTTTGTGGCCCAAACTGTGCTCGAAAACGGGACATATATTAAAGATGATACCATTTTTATTAAAGTCATAGTGGATACTTCGGATCTGCCCGACCCCTGACAAGTCACTGGGGAGGTGGATTGAGCAGAAGGCAACTCCTCTGGGGGTTTGAACCGGCTGTCTCCACCGAGGTCCTCGTGCTCAGAAAAGGACCTTGTGGGACGGAGGAAGCAGCAGAAGGTGGCCGCGGGCCGGCGGGAGGAGCCACGCGTGAGGACACATCTGACATGTTTTCTAATAGACTAGCAACACTCCACTCTGAAGAATTATTTATCCTTCGATGTGATAAATACTGCTGTCAGAGAAGGTTTTCATTTTCATTTTTAAAGATCTAGTTAATTAAGGTGGAAAACATATATGCTACACAAAAGAACCATGGTTTTTCTTCCTTAAACTTGAACACCAGAAAAAGAAAACACACACACACGCGCACACACACACACACACACACACACACACACACACCTGGGGATAGCTGGACATGTCAGCATGTTAAGTAAAAGAAGAATTTATGAAATAATAATGCAATTCTGATATATCCTACAATTCAAGAGTGCAATCTTGTTTCAAATATAGTATATTGTCTATTTTTAAGGCCTCATCTGGTCTCTGTTTTAATAATTTGTTTGTCAGAAGACCCTGAAGTACACCTAGGGCTTTTCTGAAAGTTTCTCAATTCAGAATCATTTTTTAATTTAAAGTTCTAAGATAATTGTTATTGCAAACATTTTATTTGAAAACGTTGATAGACTGATATTTCTTGGAAGAAAATGTAAACTATCCAACACTGGTTATCACTTGTGATAGGACTGAAACTATTCACTCTGCTGTTATTTCTCGTTAGAAATGTGAGCCCCACTACCTGTCGTAGTCAGTGACACTACTTCACCGTTACTATGAAAGGGACCTGCTCATCGATGCTGTGCATCATTCTCAGATTTATAACCGTTTTCTCCCTAAAATAGGGCGTTCGTTGAACTTTGGAGTTCTAAACAAAATCCTGTAGGCTTTTAAGATTCTGCCCCTTGTGTTGAGACACGCGCTCCCCTGCCGACCAGTCTGACCGTCGGTGTCCCGCACCCGGGCTGGGCAGGCGGCCGGGGGCCGGATGAGGTCACCGCGGTGTGTTTCTTCATTCTGTCACATTGCTGCGTCGCGTTGACCATCTCCGAAGGTGGCGTCTTTGCGTAGAGGGGGTGGCATACTGTTCACGTGCCTTAGACAGGACCTGCTGCTTCTCGACCCTGGCTCTGTGTTCGCGCTAGCTCTAGGAGGTGCCCGCTTAACCCGGCTTTTCTCGACCGCGAGGTCCCTGTCCCTTCGAAGGCCCTCAGACAGCCCCGTTCCTGCTGAGGAAGCCGGGCTCCTCTTCTGCTTCTGAAGCCTCCACTGCTCCACCATCACAGATCCCTACTCTCCGGGCCCCACAAGTGAGCCGCCCAGTCCCAGCGTGGGCGTAGTGGTCCCACCCCCGGGGCACAAGAGGGGCAGCCACAGGGCACTGTCCCCAGTCCCCACCTGAGCATTCCAGAGACTGCCGCTCTGGGGCCCCCCCAGGCTCACTGACGGGGCCCCGGAGCCACCGTTCTCTCGGGAAGGGTGGGCTCAGGACCGTCCCGGCCCGCGCCTGCCCAGACGGCGTTTCCTCAACTCACTGTTTACCTTCTCTCAATGGTCCAACTGTGATTAGAAGCCGGAGCCCTGCCTCCCTGTGCCCCTCTGCTATGCACCGCGCTCCATGGGTGCTCTTACCACTGATGGGTGCTACACGTGATGGGTGCTTCTCAGGCAAAACCAGTGTGTGCGAACCACCGCATCTGTGCCGCTCGTCCAACAGACGCACCCGCGACTGGCCAGCTGGGCCGCGCGCCTCAGACTGCCTGCCTCTGGGCTCCCCCCGTGGTCGCGCGGGGACGGTTGGGCTGGTGCCCGGTGGCCCACCGTGTCTCTGGTGCTGCCGTCTGCCCTGGGCCTGCCTCCGCCCCAGTGCCTGCTGGAAGTGCCCTCCTGGCGCACCGTCCCCTGCCCTAAGTGACCCCTCGGTTCCCGGCACCTGCAGTTCAGTGCTTGTTGTAGTCATCTTTATTTTCTCCACCCCGCCGCCCCCCACCATTGCTTTGAGGGCACGTCTGTGTCCTCAGTCCTGTCCGTAAGGAGATGTGTGTACCCGTTCATAGAGGAAGGACGTCCTCGGGTGCTGCGGGACCCCTGCTCCCTTGAAGGCGTCCCCGACCTCCCCCAGACCCTGCCCTAGTTCTACCCTGGACACCCGGGCCAGGGGGGGGAGGGTGCCAGCTTGTCCCTGCCCGGCCTCGGCTGGCTTTCCTGAGGACGGGGCTTACCAGCAGGGACATGCCTGCAGCTTCCTCTCCCTTCACTAGAAGTGTAGATGATGTTACCGAATTTGAGATAAGCACCAGCTCAGTCTGGTAAACAAACAGTACTCTGCCCCTCTGGTCGCAGTTCTTCCGGGGGTGGGCGACCTGGGAGCATTTCTGGAAGCCTCTGTCCCTTGGCAGGGGCATTTTCCCAGCAGCCCCTCCCAGGCACCTTCCTGGAGGGAGATGACAGGATGGGACCTAGCCTCAGGGGCCAGCCCGGTCCCCTGCAGTGAGGGTGGGCCACAGCCGTCCCACGGCTTGAGAATAGTTGGTGATAGCAGGAGGCTCCTATGCCTTTTGGCCACTGTGCAGCTCTCTCCTCCTGTGCACTTGGGACTTTGTGGAACGCGGCCTCCTGGAGGACCCGAGTGTGGGGTGCTGCCCTGATGGACGGCCTTGGGGCCCTGGTCTGGTGCTTGCCACCCGGGGCCAGCCGGCCCTCCTGGCTTCACGGGGTCCCGGCCACCCACCAAACATGTGGCACGCAGTGTGTATCGGCTGCACTTTTCCTGTTTCCTAAAAGTGACAAAACTCCTCGATGGGACAAAACCTTTCCAATGCTCTTTAGAGAAACCCACACCGCGTCTCGTGCGTGACCTGAGCCCCTTGGCTGCCCTGTCCGCGGCTTACCGGACATGAAGACCGCCCCCTGGCTCTGCACGCCCCATGGGGTTCTCCGGACACGCGCCCTGGCTCAGCCCTGTGCCGACCGCGGAGGCTGCCCCGGGGTGGGGGGGGCACCAGCTTGGGAGTCCCCGGAAGGGCCGGCGCAAGCGAGGGGCTCTTCCTGAGACACGGGGTGTCTTTGTAAAACCTGCTCCCCTTGGGCTTTGAGAGGTTGGGGTTTCCAGTTTCCTGGGTCCGCGGGGAACAGAGGAGACCATAGGAACTCCGGTCACTTGTTCTAAGACCTGTCCGACAAGAGGAGGGCGCTGCCCCTGTGGGAGTGAGTGGCGGTGCAGGTGGACGGGGGGAGGCACGGTGAGGACCGCAGCCCCAGTTCGCAGCCTGCTCCCGGGGCAGTGTCTGCGAGGCCACGGGTCGGGCGAGGGAGCTCTTGGCCAAGATGCTCCTTTCCTGCCCGCTGCAGTTTTTCCTTGCCTTGTGACTCCACAGGGCCATGGAGCCCAGGAAAGCCTGTCCCCCACGGCGGCTGCCACCCCCGGGCCCTTCGCAAGCCAGCCGGGCTCCAGGGGGCTCTCAGGCACCGCAGATGCCCCCGTGGCTTCCCCGGTACCGCTGCGGCCCACCTTGGTGAGGCAGGGGCCTCATGTCCCTCACCACGTGTCCCAGGTGGGGCCTGCAGCTGTCATCAGTGGGCGCTGTCGTGCTCACCCACAGCGGGCCTGGCATCCTGCAGCTGGAGGGCAGCTGAGGAAAGGGTGTGTGGACAGACCCCTCAGCGCAGCAGGGCCCCGCGACGGGTCCTTTCCTTGTCAGCCCGGGGGAGGTGGGCAGGGTGGCAGGACCCCCTCTGCAACTCACACCCTGGGGGGTGCACACCTCCTCCGCACTCTGCACGAGGGAGGGGCACTACCACCATCACGGGCCCCCCGCGTCTCCGCAGGTCTTTGTGGGGCGGGGTGTCGCAGTCATCCTGGAACCTCTGGCCCGAACCTCAGCCCTCCGGAGCGAGTCCCTCTGCTCTAGGTAGCCCCCAGAGCTGTGAAATACTGTTCTCTTCCTTCCGGTCCAGATCTTTTTCACACTGCGGTGGAGAGCTGGGGAGAGCTCCGGGAGCTCTTCGCATTTGTGAGCATTTGAGAGATGAATGAGGGGTCTGTCACCCAAATCTGCTTCTCAGCATAAGACCATGCTTCTGTCTTCAGTTTTGCAAATCTCGACAGTTTTATTTTCTGCAAAGTAGACTATGTCCACTGGGGCCTAAGTCAAAGGGGGTCCGTGTGAGGCTCCTGTGCAGGCAGATGATTTGGTCGTCTTTGCCACCTGCCGGGGGTGCGGCAGGCTGTCCCTGGGGAGTCAGGGCACACGGGGAAGTGAGCGACTCGCGGCTAGCCAGAGTGGAGACGCTGCGTCAGGTCCGAGGAGGCCCCAGTGGCCCTAGCAGTGCTTGCCTTTCATTCCTCCTGAGTCTCTTGTGAACTCTCGCATTGAAAAAGAGGTTCAAGTCCACAATGGTCGTACCACTCCTGCCATTAGTGGTGATTGGTGTTTATAACTCAGCCCCCTAGTACACAAGTCAGACAATGTTCAACAGCAAACTAAATGAGTTAGTTGGTCAACACAAAAGCCGGCATTATTTCCAAGGATTTCTACAAGAATTACCCCTTTAGAATAACATCTGTGATCAAGGAAGTGTGTGAATCCATGTAGATAATTGTGTCGGGTTTTTAGAATTGCATTCTTTCTCAGATGGCGCACCTCTTCGTTCAGTTCTCTTACCCAAAAACAAAGACCAAAGAAGGCCAGTCTCTCATTTGACTCCGTATTTTTAATCTGCCTGTCTTACAAGTTACCATCTGTGGTGACCGCTCGCTGTGAGGACCCATCTTGACCCTCCAAGTGATTGTGACCAGTGATTCACGTCCTGTGTGTTTCCGCTCTTCTAAGAAACAACAACAAAATGACAGTATAAGTTATTGCTTAGCAATAATCATGTTGTTAACGTGAGTCAACAACATGTTTGATTTTCTTATAGCATTATTATGTTTTATATTTTTGTTTACTGTATATCGTGTGTGGTTTTATTTGGTATTTATTTGTGTTTTGAGGTCTTGCGATGTTTTTGTGTTTCTGATGCTAATAACTAAAGTTTGTAAGAGTGTAGAATGCAAAACTATGAAATGCTAAACTGTCTGATTAGAGGAAAATAAATCTGACTAAGGAGTCTGGGTTTCTTTTTCCGCCGTCTCTCATGGGCACCTGGCAGTACCCTGGGCCTTTCCCTCCCGCCGGGCCTCCCCTCCTCTCCTCTCAGAAGTGGCCTTCTCAGCGGCCTGTGTGGCCACACAGCCCCACGCTCTGAAAGGCCCCCGCTTGGCTTCAGGCTCTGCTGTCACGGTCTTAGAACTCTGGGTGTTTGAGAGAGGGGTCCTGCGTGCACATTTTGCACAAGACCCAGTAGATGACCTGGCCTCCCTGCGGGCGGGGGGCTCTCACCTCGGCGAGTCCCACGGCTGGATGCGCCCAGGGGCCGCGCTCTCAAGTCTTCGCCTTGGTCCAGAGCAGGTGAGGTGGCCCCTGCCCTCCCGCCAGGTCCGTGCCCCAGCATCTGGCTCCCTGCCTTCACCCGCTGTGGGGCCTCTGGGCTCTTTGAGCCCCAGTTCCTCATCTGTCAAATGGAAGAACAGCATCTCTCTCCTTTCTGAGATATGGTTATTAAAACAGTCGTCCCAGGGCGCCTGGCTGGCTCAGCCGGTGGAGTGTCCGACTCTTGATTTTGGTTCAGGCCGTGATCTCGGGGTCTTGGGATCAGCAGGGAGTCTGCCTGAGATTCTCTCTCTCTCCTCCCTCTGCCCCTTCCTCCCACAGAATCTCAGGCCCACTCTGCGCTCAGCACGGAGCCTGATGTAGGGCTCGAACTCATGACCCCGAGAGCACGACCTGAACTGAAACCCAAGAGTTAGACCCTTAACCAACTGTGCCACCACGCGCCCCTAAATAAATAACTCTTAGAAAGAAAGAAAGAAAGAAAGAGGGGCGCCTGGGTGGCTCAGTTGGTTGAGCGACTGCCTTCGGCTTGGGTCATGATTCCGGAGACCCGGGATCGAGCCCCACATGGGGCTCTCTGTTCGGCAGGAGGCCTGCTTCTCCCTCTCTCACTCCCCCTGCTTGTGTTCCCTCTCTGGCTGTGTTTCTCTCTGTCAAATAAATAAAAATCTTTAAAAAAAAAAAAAAAAAGAAAGAAAGAAAGAAAGAAAGAAAGAAAGAAAGAAAGAAAGAAAGAGAGAGAGAGAGAAAGAGAGAGAGAAAGAGAGAGAGAAAGAGAGAAAGAACGAAAGTAAAGGCCACACCATGCAGACCATGCAGGTGCGTGTGAAAGCTCCAGGCAGCCAGGTTTTTATCTACCTCGGTAACTTCCACACCCAGCACGGGGCTCGAACGCAG
Source organism: Spilogale gracilis (assembly GCA_004023965.1). NCBI lineage: Eukaryota > Metazoa > Chordata > Mammalia > Carnivora > Mephitidae > Spilogale > Spilogale gracilis. The sequence continues at coordinate 25,351 of PITA01020413.1, forward strand.
GACCCCAAGATCAAGAGTTGCATGCTCTTCTGACTGAGCCAGCCAGGGGTCTCCCAGGGGTCTAAACAGCTGCCCATAGGAGTGGTGGGAGTAGAGAGCCAGCAGGACCCCTCCCAGCTCAGCATTTTCCTGGTGGGCAGGAAGCCCTCGAGGGCCCCCCAGGTTATTCAGGCTGCAGCCTGCTTGCCAGCCCGGGTGCAGAGACCGTGTGGACTCCACAGCCTCTCCCCCAGGGTCTTGCCCCTGCAGGCGTCCACACTGCAGCCCCGCGGGGCCACGAGAGCGCCGGAGCAGCAGGAAGGGGCAGACGTCCAGGGCTTCCAGGCCTGCCGCTGGGTCCTGCCCAGGCCCTCAGGCCACACTTTTCCTGCCCGGTGCTGGGGGCCCCGCCAGAGAGCCCCGCCCACCCCACGCCCTCAGCCCTGCAGTGAGGCACACGGTGGAGAGCCCAGGGCTCCCTAGCTCTTCCTAAGGCAGGCTCCCACACCCAGAACCCAGACAAGGGCACCGTCTCCTTCAGCCTAGAAGCTCCCAAGTCCACCCACCCCCGTGGTGAAGGGCTATCGCTGCCCCGTCTCCCTGCCACTTAGGCCTGGCCTCCCACCGTGGCCTCAACCACACTGGGGACGCTGAGCGGCACCGCAGGTGGCCCACAGCCACGGGAGCTAGAGCCCCTGAGGACTGCCCGGACCGACAGCGTGGACAGCGCTGTGGGCTCGGCAGCCACGGACCCATGTGGACTGAGGGTTTTCTAGCTCCTCCAGAGGGATTACACTCAGCCGGGATTTCAGAAACTGGTACTTTTCTTTTAGCCTTTCGGAGTTTTTTTCAGAGTTGTGCAGGAAGGGAAATGAGCCATAAACCTCAGGAGAAGAGCGCCCCCTGCTGGTTGTGCCTGGGCCAGAGGCGCCTGTGGGGACCCTGGGCGGAGGTGGCAGCAGATCCAGGCCGCTGTCCAGCAGCAGAGTGGACAGGCGCCCGGGATGAGAAATGGGGTGCTCGGAGCAGCTCCCCCACCGAGCGCAGACCGCTCCCAGGACTGAGTGTGGCCGCAGGGCCTTGGCCCTGGTCCCGGGAGTGGGCCCTGGGGGCAGGCTGGCTCTCCGGGGAGTTAGGATCGGGGAAGACACCAGGCGGAGCCCTGGGACCCTGGCGGTTCTGGGGGACAGGCTGGGGCCACCGCGTTCCAGACCCTTCCAACTAGGACTTCTGGGGACGAGCTAGAGCTCACTGAGCACAGAGGTGCGGGGCAGTGCCGCGGCCCCCCGCTGCTGGCTCGCAGCCCCCGAGCCGTCACTCCGCGCTTGGCAGCAGGACCGTCCCTCGCGGGCGGAGGGCCAAACCTGGAAATGCGCACCTGGGCAGGGATGCCCGGTCTCTGAGGGCTCCTTCCAGTGGGACAGTGAGGTCTGCAGCGGGGAGAGGCGCACCCCCAGGAGCCCTCCCTGCGCCCTGCAGGCCGCTCCCGGCACCCCGGATGGGTGAAGACCTGAGGATGGGTCGCTCGCTGTAAAGCACGGTTTCCTGAAGGTGGACAGCGGTGTAATCCAAATCCATCCGGAATCCAAGGGGTCTGCGACCGGCACCACCGCTGCAGGGAGGTCTGCGCCGTGACCCTGGGGGATGGCCTCGGAGGAAGGCAGAGCTCAGAGGCCCTCGCAGCTACTTCCCTCCGCGGGGACAGGGCCGGGGCAGGGCCGACAGCTGGCGGGGGCGCTAGGCATGTTCGTCCGGGCTGCACGAGGTCTGTGAAAAGCACTCCTGGGGCCAGCAGGACGTGCTCTCAGCCCCTGTGGCCACCGGCCCGGCAGGAGACACTCTGCTGACCTTGGCCTGCTGGGCCCTCCCAGGTGCCCGGGGTGCCGGGCGGCGGGGGGGGGGGGCGGGGCACACGCTGTCTGCAGTGGCAGCTCCCCACAGAGGCCTGCCCAGGCTGCCCAGGTGGCTCCCTCACGGTCACCATGCCCCTGCCCCCCCCTCCTTCCGTGCTCACTCACAACGGTGTGGCGTGTCCACCTCCCCAGCCACCAGCAGGCCCAGGACGGCCATGCCCCTGCCCCTGCTACACGCCCGGCCCCCACAGTGCACACAGACCTGAGGCCACAGGCGATCCGGAGACGGGCCGGGAAGCCACAGGTCGGTGTGGGGGCTATTCCAAGACCCCCAGGCCCTGCGGGTGGCCCCCCTGCCTATGGGGAATGTCAGCCATCCCTGCCTCCCATATGTTTTTTGGGGCGGCCCCTGTGCTCCAGGCAGTACCTAGTCAGCCCCAGGGCACAGGGCCGAGGATGGCCCCTCCGGAGAGGTGACTTCATGCAGAAACTGGAGTCTTAAAGGGGTGACCCTGCCAACAGGGGCTCCACCTCTATCGTCCCACGGCCCCCACCTCACCCCTCCTTTCCCTGTGCGGGAAGAGAATCATGCACGCTGGACAGGGACACTATGGCCCAGAGATGTGCAGGAGACTGCCCAAGGGCACACAGCAAATCAGGGACAAAGGTGGGGGGAAGGAGCTGGGGAACAACTGTACTCGGGGCTGAATCCGTTTCCACAGGGTTGTAGAGAAGGGGGGAGGGAGAGTGGGAAGCGGGTGATTCCCATGGCCCTGCAGGGCTGGGTGGGGACTCCCAGGGCGGCAGGGCTGTCCCTCACATGCCCTGCGCCACGCAGCTGTGGGGTGTGGTTCTCCCCAGGCCATCTTTCCTGCCACTGGAGGAGGTTGTGCACAGAGGGGGACCAACACAGCGAGGGCAGTCAAGCCAGGACAGAGTGAGGCTGAGCCATGCAGGGAGGCACAGAGACCAGGAGCTTGGCCGGTCCCTGGATTCAGCCGTGCCTGAAGCAGGTGCTTGGCATTTCCTGGTTACTGGAACAAGCTCACCGTGGGACTTTGCATTTCTCCTACTTCCAGTTGTGGTCCCAACCAATTCCAAAGTGTGTGCCCACATCTGTACCCGGGTACCCAGGGCACGTGTGTGTGCCATTTGGGGCCTTCTGTGAACACAGGGCACCGGCAGGAAGGTCCCCGCAGGCCCTGCCTCATGTCTTTGCTCCTGAGGTGTCCCAGGGGCTCTTGGGCAGCTGTGGGCCAGGGCTGCTGCCTGCCTCCCGCCTCCTCATGGGCTCCCGCCTGGGCCACCCTCTGACAGCTGGACACATCTGGGCCCATGTCCAGCTACTGCTCAAGGATACTCCCTCGAGGCTGGGGAGGTGGGTGCCGCCATCTCATGGCCCTGCAGCCCCAACTCCCGTCTGCCACCTTCCATCCACCATCTGCAGGGTGGGCCACAGTTCGGACCTCCTCTGTGTCCCGGCTTTAACACCACCTCCTCCAGGAAGCTTTCTGTGACTTCCCAGCAGTCTTGCTGCCCTGTTCAGACAGCATAGTGTCTCTGGGAATGGCCTGCCCAGCTGCGGTGGGAGCGTCAGAGAGCCCCATTTCCCCGAAGCCCGACCACACTGCCCTCTCGAGCCTGTCTTGGGCCTCTGCCTCAGTGCAACCCACTTCCTGAGTTGGGAGAAAGGAGTCTTGGGAAGACCCGGCCGGCATTTCAGGCTTAGCTACTGTGCTCTGGGCCCTGGGAGTGAGTGCGCTGAGAGCCACAAGCGGGGTGGTGGGAGGAGGTGAGGGGACAGAGCCAGACACAGTGGCGGAGGCCCGGGAAGGCCCTCTCCACAGGACTGCCTACTTGCCTGCAAGAAGCAGGACAACAGAGCCAAACAGATGTGACCCCCAAGTAGCCCCTCTGTTCCTGGTCGAGGTTTCCTCAGAGGAGGGAGCTTCCTCCAGGGCCAGGGAGACCCCCTCCCCCACCAGGCTGGGCTGGCTCCCTGCACTGACAGCATGTCCCCGCACCTGGGCTGAGGGGCAGTACAGCTGGCGTCCTCCCTGCCCCGTCCCCATCAGAGAAGCCCCGCCCCTTCCCAGCGCCCCGTCCCATCGGCCTTGGATGAAATACTGGCTAAGGCAGGGGGGGCGGGGGGGGGACCCAAAGACCAGTCCCAGTGAAGGGTCTAATTCAGGGGTCTGCAAGGGAGGGGCAGGGACGCAAGAGAGGGCAGGGTGGCCAGGAGGGAGGTGCCAGGGAGCCCCAAGGCTAAGCCGTGGCCATCCCATGGGTAGTACCCACAGCTGTCCACCTGCACACCAGAGTCTGTCCTCTGTCCTCCATCCCCTGCCCGCAGTCACTCTCCCCTCACCAGCTCACCCTGGACCCGGTGGCCCACCCTCCCCTCCTCCCCTTGCCATCAGCCGTAAGCTAACCCCAGCTCATCCACACGTCACTCTATCCCCTCATCATCAGTTCACCACCCACCCCACCTGTACCCACTGCCCATCATGCAGGTCACTGCGCCCCTCTGCCCACCCCTCACAAACCCGTCCTCCCCCCTCGCCGTCATCCAGCCCGGCCCCACGCCTCCAACACCCCTGCACCAGCGGTCCACCCATCTACCAGTCATCAGCCAGAATCCACCGCTTCCTCACCCACTATCCATCTCAACAGAATCTGACATCTGTAATGGTGTCACCCATCAACCAGCCGCTTTTCCAAGCACTGTTTTCTGTCTACCTGCCCCCCTCTCCATCCTTCTCCCACCCAAACACCGTCCAGCATCCGATGGCCCGCCGTCTGCAATCCGCTCTCCTCCACCCACCCATCCACCCATCTGTCCACCACCGCTCACCCCTGCAACCCCTACCCGGCCTCACAGTACTCATCCTCCATCCCCCACCCTCCAGTCGTGTGCATTCCTGTGTTCACTCACCATTCCCCAAACTTCTGTTCCTTCTCCATCGCTACTGGTTAACCCGGGCGCCAACCCTCCACCACTCACCAGGCGCCCGCTAGCAACCCTCCGCTCTGTGTTCTTCCCGCTCGCCCCCGCACAGCCCATCTGCCACCACCAGTGTGCGTCCAGGCCGGGAGGCGGAAGGCTGGGCACCCAGCCCCGGCAGGTGGGCAGGGGAGGTGCAGCCCCAGCCACACAGGGTCAGGGACAGCAGGGAAACCGCAGCACACCCTTGAGCCCGAGAAAGGTGGTGGTGACAAGCTCCTCTTCCTGGGCACCCACGGTCCTCAAGCCCTGGAGGGCTGGGCGTGGGGGAGGGAGCGAGTCCGACCGGCACCTCCAGGGGCCCCGGGGGTAAATGTGTAACCGCCGGCCGCCCCTCCCGGTCAGGTGCTGCGCCCTGTGGGGCAAAGTCCGCCAGTGGCGATGCGGGAGCCGGGCGGGATGGGCACGCTGGGCCGGGTCCTGCTGTGGCTGCAGCTGTTGGGTGAGCGGGGGACGCCCTGGTGGGGGCCCCGGGTGGTGGGAGGGTCTCGGCTCGGGTGGCGGGAGTGGGACACCCCGGCCTCGGCAGGCGACGACCACCCGGCCAGACCCTGCCCCCGTTGGGGCTCGGCCCTGCCCTCGGGCTCCCGGTCACAAAGGTGGGTGACTTGCGAGTCTCGCGGTGTCCCGGGCGCCTGCCCACAGCAGCGACTGCACGCGGGAGTGTGCGGGCTCCGCAGCCTGACTCAGTTTCCCTGACCCCGAGGGCGCGCTGACCATCCCCCTTTGCACCCCGCTGTGTGTGTCCTCGGTGGTCACCCTCAAGCTCGGGAGCTTGAAAACAGCAGCCGCGTCCCTGTCCCCCTCTCTTAAGCCCCTCGGGGTTCCCTCAGGACACAACTCCCCATCAGAGCCCGCCCTCCAGCACCTTCTGGGCAGAAGCCTCCGTGACCTCATTCACCTCGGTCCCTCAGTTGTCACTGTCCTTGCCTGGCCCTGCCCTCTGCTCCAGCACGGGGCAAACTGGGGGCAGAGCGAGAAGGCGATGTGGGCGGATGTCCTGGAGGGGCACACAGGACCGGGCTCCGCAGGCCCAGTAGGAGTTCGTCGGCACCGAGGCAGGACTCCTGCAGGGTCTGGGCCCTGGTGACCCCAACTGTGCAGGGGCTGTGGGACCAACTTCCCTTTTGCCTGGGGGTGGGGCGTCTGAGCAGAGCCCTCGATCACCCCCCCCCAAGCGCTCACCCGGGCCGCCTACAAACTCTGGGTTCCCAACACCAACTTCGAAGCCGCCGCCAACTGGAGTCAGAACAGGACCCCGTGCCCGGGCGCTGCCCTGGAGTTCCCCGCAGACAAGGTGCCTTCGCTCCCTACCTCCCTGGGGGGCTCGGGATGGGGACTCACCAAGCCCAGGGCTGGGGGTGGGGGGCCAGGGAGAGGCAAAGGGGGTCTGCCATCCAACCCACTTCTTCCTGCAGATGGTGTCAGTCCTGGTGCGAGAAGGCCACAGCGTCTCTGACATGGTGAGGTGCAGCTGAGACCCGGGCAAGAGGGGGGCTGGGGGGTCCTGCCTGGTCCTCCCAAGGCCCCATTCTCACCGTGAGATTGGCCCCCACCCACATGGGAAACCGCGCAGGCCTTGGGCCTTTGTCCTCTGGAGGGACTTCTGGGAGGTTGGGGACAGATATGAAGGGCAGACGGTGGTCCTGTGGTGTGCCCCAGCCTGGAACGGGGCTCAGAGGGTGCCTCCTGTCCCTGATGCCCTCTGCATCCGGCCTCCAGGAAACACCCATCCTGCACTCTCCTCCCCAAAGCCTCTCTCTGTCCTGGACCTAAAACCCCCCCATCAGAAATCTCAGGGGTCTTTCTGTCAAACTGCTTTACAAGACATGTGTTCTAGAGAGTGGTGGGAATTAGGAGGTGAAAGAGGTTCCATGGCCTTGCCCGGAGCTTTTGGGCTCCGTTAAGGGCTCTGATAAGGCCCAGAAGAAAGACTCCGCTCTCTGTGGAAGGCGAGTCAGCACGTTGCTTACCTGCCAGATGCAGCCCCACGGGCCAGAGCTAAGAATGGTTTTGAAATTTGTAAATGGGCGGAAAAAGCCAAAAGATGGACCCTTTTGTGGCCCCGGGAAATACAGAATTCAGACTTCTACGTCCATAAATAAAGTTTTACTAGCACACAGCCCCACCCATTCGGTGGCCGGCGTCTGTGGCCGCTGTCACACCACAAGGCAGAGTTAGTGGCCAGGAGGGAGTCTGTGTGGCCCTCAAAGCTTAACCTATTTCCTGCTGGCCCTTTGCAGACAGGCTCACCGCGCCCGGATTTAAAGTGTCATTTCCCGGGACCCCGGGGTCTCAGTTAAGCACCAACACAGCACCCACTGACCCCTGTCCTCGGGGTTGGTCACTGTCCTGTGAACAGCGGACCTTCCAGCGAGGTGGGACCGATGTGAGGGTGCAGGTCAGAGGAGGCCCCTCTGCCCTAAGACACTGATCATGTGGGCACAAGGCTCCTCGCTGCCATCTGCTAGGACACCATCATAAGTACTACTGGGAAGTGGGCATGGGAGCAGTCCTGGGACAGGAACCCCATGATCACCATGCATTTTTAAAATACACTGGTGGATCTAGTCAGTTAATATATATTTCTAAAGATATATTTCTTTATTTTGGAGAGCGTGTGCATGGGCGGGGCAGAGGGAGAGGGAGAATCCCAAGCCGACGCCCCCCTGAACATGGAGTCCACTGTGGGGCTCGATCCCAGGACCCCGAGATCATGACCTGAGCCAAAACCAGGACCCGCACACTCCCCCAACTGCACGACTCAGGTGCCCTAGTCAGCTAATATTTTATTTGGGACCTTTTTTTCATCTACATTTATAAGTAGAATGAACTTACAATTTTTCTTCAACTAGTTTTGGAATCAAGATCACCACAGGCCTCATGAAATGGCCTGGGCAATCTTCACTCTGTTTTCTGTTTCCCAGAACGACTTCTGGAAGAAGAAATCAGTTTTTCTTTGAGAGTATAGTGTACTTCATGTGTAAAAACACTGGTGCCAGAAAGCGACATTTTAATTTCTTTAATGCTTGCTAGTCTACTTAAATTCTCTATCGCTTCTCATGTTGATTTTGACATTAAATTTTTTCTAGAAATTGATCTATTTCAGCCAGGTTTTCAAGTCTGGCAGTCCTTTTTATTTATTTTTTAAAGATTTTATTTAATTATTTGAGAGAGGAGAGAAAGTCAGAGGGAGGAGCAGACTCCCTGTGGACCTGGGAGCCCGATGTGGGACTCGCTCCTGGGACTTTGGGGTCACGACCTGAGCCGAAGGCAGCTGCCTAATCAACTGAGCCACCCAGGCACCCAGTCTTTTTTATTTTTTTATACTTTTTTTTTTTGGTCTTTTTTTATTTCTTAAGCTTCTCAGTGTCTTTGTCTTCCCACAAACAAGTACGTCCTTTGGGTCTGTTTTTTCCATTTCTTTCCTTCTTCCTCCAAGTATGTTTTCACCTTTGGCTGGATATAAAATTCTAAATGGGACCTTCTTTTCCTTTAATACATAAAATATAATTACATTGTCTTTTTGCATCTATTATTGCTGCTGAGAGACCTGATGTCTGAGTTGTTTTTTTGTTTGCTTGTTGTCTTTCCTGGGTGATCTGTTCTTTCTCTCTGAAGCTTTTAGAATGTTCTCTGTGTCGCGGGCCTTCCTAAACACACTGAGGGCATTCTGGGTGTGATTCTCCTTGCTTCCCATGCGGCGAGACGCCTTTCCATCTGAGGTTTCTCAGCTTTCTTCAAATCTGGAAAATGCATCCTCCTTGCTTCTTCAAGTATTTCCCCCCCCCCCCCCGGTTCTATATGCATTTTGCATCCCTAGTGTCAGTCTCCCTCCTCTGGTTGGGGGACACCCTAGTCAGTCCACCTGCTTATCTCATCTAATGTGCTCTTCCTTTCAATTATTCCCTGTTCTGTAATTTATTTATATTCCTCCCTTTGGTTCTTTTTATTTTCATTTTTTTTAAAGATTTTTATTTGCTTGTGAGAGAGAGAGAGCACAAGTAGGGGGAGCAACAGACAGAGGGAGAAGGCGACTCATGGCTGAATAGGGAGCCCCATGCAGGGCTGGATCCCAGGACCCCAGGATCAGGAGCCCAGCCCAAGGCAGATGCCCACCTGACTGAGCCACCAAGGCGTCCCTAAGTTTTCATTTTAATTCCGGTATAATTAACATACAGTGTTATATTACTTTCAGGGCTACAGTGATTCAACCCTCTTTGGTTCTTTTCCAAAAACAAGCTCTTGTTCAGGCTTTGCACTGCGCGGACCTTCCCAGTTCCTGAGGAGCCTCAGTGCGTCTCCAAGACTCACTGGGCCCCTGCGGGTGGGGGTGTCTTGCTGTCACAGCGCTGCTCCCCGCCACTGCCCCTCTCCCTCACACAGTTCAGGGCTGCCTTCACACTCCCCCGCGGCTGGGGTTCCTGGCTTGTACAGTTTCGGGGGGGCGGGGGGGGGTGATGGGAGAGGTCAATGACCCTAGTGTTCCCCTGCCCCATACTCCTCACGCGCCCAGGTCTCAGGCTGGGTCTGGCTCCGTGGCCTGCAGTCCTGCTCCCTCCGGCTTCTCTGACCCTCAGCCAGGGCGAGGTGCCCCCAGCCCCTGACCTCCCCGGCCCGCTCCAGGGTCTACGCCGCCCTCCCCGGGAGCACGCGGGCGGGGCGGGACCCCCTGGCACCTCTTTCCACTGCGAGGCGTCGCCTCCCCCCGCGCTTCCCGCAGCTCCTGCCTCGGGACGGGGAATTCGTCCTGGCCTCGGGGGCCGGCTTCAGCGCCGCGGACGCCAGCGGGGACGCGGACTGCGGCCCAGGTGAGGGGGCCCGGGCTGGGGGCGGGGGCCTGTCC
>PITA01020414.1:8580-23635 GCA_004023965.1 Spilogale gracilis
AAATAAATAAAATCTTAAAAAAAAAAAAAAAAAAAAAGAGTCTTTAAAAAAAAAAAATAAAAAAAAATAAAAATAGAGCTACTCTATGACCCTGCAATTGCACTACTGGGTATTTACCCCAAAGATACAGATGTAGTGAAAAGAAGGGCCATATATACCCCAATGTTCATAGCAGCAGTAGCCACAATCACCAAACTATGGAAAGAGCCAAGATGACCTTCAACAGACAAATGGATAAAGAAGTTATGGTCCATATATACAATGGAGTATTACGCCTCCATCAAAAACAATGGCTATCCAGTTTTTGTATCAACATGGATGAGACTAGAGGAGATTATGCTGAGTGAAATGAGCCAAGCAGAGAAAGCCAATTATCATATGGTTTCACTTACTTGTGGAGCATAAGGAGTAACATGGAGGACATTAAGAGAAGGAAAGGAGGGGCACCTGGGTGGCTCAGTCATTAAGCATCTGCCTTCGACTCAGGTCACGATCCTGGAGTCCCAGGACCGAACCCCACATCAGACTGTCTGCTTGGCAAGAAGCCTACTTCTCCCTCTCTCACTCCCCCTGCTTGTGTTCCCTCTCTAGCTGTGTTTTTCTCTGTCAATTAAATAAATAAAAACTTAAAAAAAAAAAAAAGAAGAAGGAAAGGAAATGTGAACTGGGGTAAATCAGAGAGGGAGACGAAGCATGAGAGACTTTGGATTCTGAGAAACAAACAGGGTTTTAGAAGGAAAGGGGGTAGGGGGATGGGTGAGCCTGGTTGTGGGTATTAAGGAGGGCACGTATTACATGGAGCACTGAGTGTTATATGTAAACAATGAATTTTGGAACACTGAAAAAATAAAATAAATTAATTTTAAAAATAAAAATAAATAAAAGTTGATGCCTCTGTCAACAGAATACAGAAGGGAAGAGTATAGGGCTATGAATAAACCCAGACATGTAGATTAAATTGTCCTGCTCAGTCCCTTTTAAAAAGGAATTCAAATACAAGAGACCAGCATTAAGAGTTGAAGTTGCCGTGTATGAAATATTTTCCCTTAAACAAGAAGCTCTACACTTCTCATTCTCTACAATAGAAGTATCTCAAAATACTATATAATTTACTTATTTTTTTATATTTTGTATCTTCCCCCACTAAAATATGAATAATCCATATTTTACTGTTGCATTCCCATAAGAATATTGCTTAACGTGTAATAGGTACTCATAATATATTTGTTGAATGAATTAGTGTAACACAATAGATGATAGATGATAGATGATAGATAGATAGATAGATAGATAGATAGATAAACAGATAGACAGATTTTTCTTTCTGTGACTTTGCCCCATTTCCCAGCCATAACATTCTGATCAGTTAGACATTTTGACCTCGGCACCTACAATAATTAAGAAATATATATGCTTGTCCCTTCAAAGCTCTTATGGTGATTGATTGGCAGTGGCAAAGAGATATCAGTAGAGTGCAGTCTTGAAAACAGCACTGCCTTGAGAATCAAGAAAATTGTATGGTTTTTAAATTTTTCTTTTATTCCAATTGAGATTTAATTTACATACAGCAAAACTAGAAAGGTCTCAAATGTACAGTTTGATAAACTTTGACAATTGTATATACCCATACAATTACGTTAGAGTACTTTTCCATTCTTCATGAAAGCTCACTCCTGTTCCTTTAGAGTCCATTCCCTCCTGAAGCCTCTCCCCTGTGTTTGCACATGGCTGCCTTCTGTATCCTCACGTGACCTTTTCTCTATGAGCATTCATCCCTGGTATGTCCCCCCCCTCCTGTCTTTTTTCTTAAAATTTTATTTATTTGAGAGAGAGCGTGAGCGAGCATGAGCTAGAGGAAGAGAGACTTAAAGCAGACTCTACACTGAGCTCAGAGCTCGATGTGGGGCTCGATCTCACAACCCAGAGATCCTGACCAAAGCCAAAACCAAGAGTCCACTGCTTAATGGACTGAGCCACCCTGTGTCTCTCTCCTTTTGTTTTTTTTTTTTTTAAGATTTTATTTATTTATTTCACAGAGAGAGAGAGATCAGAAGTAGGCAGAGAGGCAGAGAGAGAGGAGGAAGCAGGCTCCCTGCTGAGCAGAAAGCCTGATGCGGGCCTCGATCCAAGGACTGTGGGATCATGACCTGAGCCAAAAGCAGAAGCTTTAACCCACTGAGCCACCCAGGCACCCTCTCTCTTCTTTTAAGGACAAAAGATCATCTTGAAATAAAAACCATCTGTATGACCTCATTTAGCCTTAATTACATCTTTAAAGGTCCTTATCTCCAAATATAGTCACGTTCTTAGGTATACTGAAGGTTAGGACTTCGACGCATGAATTTCAGCAGGGTCGGGGAGAACAATTCAGTTCATAACAACTACTTTTTTCCCAGTCTTTATGCTCTTTACTTCTTTTTCTTATCTCATTATACTGCCTATAACTTCTATTACAATGTAAAATAAAATAGCAAAAGTGAACTTCCATAAGGAAGCCCTGATCTCATAGGGAAAGCAGTCTTCCACCATTTAGTATGATTTTAGCTGTAAGTTTTTTGTAAATGCTCTTTATCCGGTTAAGAAAGTTTCCTCCTCATTTGCTGAGAGTCTTTATCATAATGAGTATTGAATTTCATCAAGTCTTTTTTGTGTACCTATTGAGATGACCGTGCATTTTCTTTTTTTATTCTGTTAATTTTATGAATTACACTGATTGGGAGATATTGGTGTGTAATACCTTTCTTTGGGAATAACCTTGTCGGGGTTTAGTAACAGAGTTATGCTGTGTCATAAATAAGTCAGGGTGTCAGCAAAAATGGCAGAGTTGGGACTTCCAGAGCCCCCCCACCCAACCTCGACTCCCAGAAATACTGAAAATACTGGCAAAACTGCCAGAATCAGCCCTATCAGAATTCTGAAAGATTAAGATTGCTATAAATCAAGCAAATGCTTAGCCAGCAAAAAGGCCGCTGAAACATAGAACTTTGTGGAATTTTAAGTTAGCCCTGTCCCATCCCCAACCCCTGCATGGCATCATTCTTGAAGATGGCATCCTGAGTTCCAGGTATGAGCACTTGGTCCCAGAGAAAGCAGAACAGATCTTGTTCTCAAGAAATTGTGTTTGTCTCTTTTCACCTATCCTAAAGGATTGACAGAGGGCTTTTCCTAAGCCTGACCTCTCTCAGGGCAGAGAAGCAACTACATGAAGGGCATTGCTTGTAAATATTAAAACCCAAATGATGGTGGCACCTGGGTGGCTCAGTTGGTTGAGCAACTGCCTTCGGCTCAGGTCATCATCCCGGAGACCCGGGATCAAGCCCCACATCGGGCTCCCTGCTCGGCGGGAAGCCTGCTTCTCCCTCTCTCACTCCCCCTGCTTATGTTCCCCCTCTGGCTGTGTTTCTCTCTGTCAAATAAATAAAATCTTTAAAAAAAAAAACAAAAACAAAAAACCAAATGAACCACCACTGCTGCCTGAAGTAAAAAAAGTAATAGTTGAGACAAACAAGAGACACATCAAAGCCAACAAATTAGACAACCATAGATGAAGTGGATGAATTCCTAAAAACACACAAACTACCAAAACTGACTCAACGGAGATAGGAAATCTGAATAGACCCAAACAAGTCAAGTGATTAAGTCAGCAATCAAAAACCTCCCCCAAAAATAAAGGACTTGAAGCAGATGGCTTCATTGGTGAATTGTACCAAATATTTAAAGAATTAACATGACTCCTTCTGGAACTCTTTCCAAAAAAATAGAGGAAGCAACACTTCTTTTTTTTTTTTCTAAATCTTCCTTTTTTTTTTTTACTTTAAATTTATTTTATTTTTTCAGTGTTCCAAGATTCGTTGTTTATGCCCCACACCCAGTGCTCCATGCAATACATGCCCTCAGTACCCACCACCAGGCTTTCCCATCCCCCAACCCCCTCAGTTTGTTTCTGTGTCCAAAGTCTCTCATGTTTCATTTCTCTCCCCGAATTACCCTACTTCCCATTTCCTTTCTTACTCCTACTGTCCTCTATATTACCCCTTATACACCACAAGTAAGTGAAACCATGTGATACTTGATTTTCTCTACTTGGCTTATTTCACTCAGCATAATCTCTTCCAATCCAGTCCATGTTGCTATAAAAGTTGGATATTCATCCTTTCTGATGGAGGTGTAGTATTCCATTGTATGTATGGACCACATCTTTATCCATTCATCTGCTGAAGGGCACCTTGGCTCTTTTCACAGTTTGGCGATTGTGGCATTGCAGAAGCAACACTTCTTCACTCATTCCAGGCCTTACTCTGATGCCAGAGCCAGACAAAGACATCATAAGAAAAGAAAACTACATGTCAATATCACTTGTGAATATAGGTGAAAATCTCTTCAGTAAAATACTAACAAAACCGAATGCAGCAGCGTATTAAAAGAATTACATACCAAGTGGGATTTAGCTCAGGAATGCAAAGATAGTTAAACATACAAAAGCCAATCGGTGCAATCACAAATCAGTAGAATAAAGGAGAAAGACACCTGGCTGACAGTCAGCAGAACCTGCAACTCTTGATCTCAGGGTCATGAGTTCAAGACTTGCCTTGGACTGCATTGCTGGGCATGTAGTCTGCTTAAAATTAGAAAAGAAAAAATTGTGCTAATTCAAAGAAGCGAGACACAATAGGCCATATGTTGTATGATTTTATTGATATGAAATATCCAAAACAGACAAAGCAGATTTATGGTCACCAGGGACTTAGGAGAGGAAAATGGAGAATGACTGCTTAATTGTTACAGGGTTTTTGTCTGAAGTGATGAAAAAGGTCTGGAACTAGATAGTGTGATGGTTGCACACCATTGTGAATGTACCTAATACCAACAAATTGTACACTTTAAAACGGTTAAAATGATAAATGTGCATTTTACCACAATTTTTAAAAAATAAATGAGGTAGTATCTTTTTCTCTCCTCTGTATTCCGAAAGAGGTCGTGTAAGGTTGGTATTGTTTCTTCCTTACATCTTTTATAAAATCCCGCACTGAAACACCTGGCTTGAAGTTGTTGCTTGTGTTGTTAGAGTTGATGGTGATGTATGGGTTTTCTTACTTTGGATTTTATTTTTCTTTAAAAGATATTCAGATTTGTCATTTCTTTTTGTGTTCAATTTTGCTAAATTTTGCTTTTCATAGGATTTGCTCATTTCATCTAAGTTGTTGACTTTATTGGCTTAAAATTGTCACAACATGCCTTTTCTTTAACGGACTTAACATCTGTAGTGATATCCCTCTCTCATTCCTGATACTGGTAATTTTGAATTTTCTCTCTTGATCAGCTTTGCTAGGAGGTAATCAAATTTTACACGCTTTTTTTTTTACTGGCTTTTTAAAGAAAAAAAACCAGCCTTTGCTTTTGTTGATTTTTGTCTATTATGTGTTTGTTTTCTATTCCATTGATTCTTTTTCTTATTTTTATTATTTACTTTATACTAATTTGGATTTAATTAACTTTTTTCCCCCTAGCTTCTTAAATTGAAAACTGAGATCAATGATTTTAAATCTTTCTTCTTTTCTAATATAAGTATGTAAAACTATAAGTTTCTCGCTAAGCATTGCTTTAGCTGCCTCCCACAAATTAAGATAGGTGGGTCCTATGTAAACGGAGAAAACTGCAACTACATAAATCAACACAGATCTCATAGACATAGAAATGAGCAAAAGAAGTCTTCAGGGCACCTGGGTGACTCAGTCATTAAGCCTCTGCCTTCGGCTCAGGTCATGATTTCAGAGTCCCGGGATCGAGCCTAGCATTGAGCTCCCTGATTGGTGGGAATCCTGCTTCTCCCTCTGTCTCACACAAATTAAGATAGGTTGTATTTTCATTACCATTCTTGCATTAACAAGACTAAAGCACCAGGAATGCTTGTCTGCTAATCAGAGTGTAAATTTATACAACCACTTTGGAAAACAATTTTGCATTATTTATTGAAGATAAAGAACAAATACCCCATATGCAGGAGATTCCATTTCTAAGTATATATACTAGAAAGAATCTTATATCCACAATAATTAACTTACAAGTATGTCCATAGCAGCTATATTTAGTTGGGTAGATTAAACTACGGTAACAAATAGAAAAAATAACAACAGCTTAAGGAACAAGAAGTTTTTCCAAGATCACCTTGAGTATTACAATAGCACAGAGGTTAGCAAACTTTGTTCATGGCCAAATCTGGTGTACTGCTTGTTTTCGTAAATAAAGTTTTATTAGAATACAGTGATTTCCATTTTTTATGTTTTGTCTGTGGATGCTTTCATACTACAACAGAGTTGAATAGTTGCAACAGACGCTAAATGGCCCACAAAGCTGGTATATTTACTAAGTGGCCCTGCCACAACAGGTCAACAAGAAGGAGGAAGGTATAGAGAACATGTGGAAGGTTTTTATAGAATAGGCCTGAAATGGCACATGTAACATCTACTAGTTTTCCACTTGACCACACATAATTATAAGGGGGATTGGGAAATATAATCTTGCTGGTGCTCTGGACAAAGGGAATTTTGGTGAATAACTAGCAGCCTCTGCCACAACACGTGTTCTTCATAATAACCCCAAACCAGAAGTACTCTGAATATCCATCAATAGAACGGATAAAAAAAAATCATAATGCATACGGTGGGTCCTATGTAACGGAGAAAACTGCAGCTACATAAATCAACACAGATCTCATAGACATAGAAATGAGCAAAAGAAGTCTTCAGGGCACCTGGGTGACTCAGTCATTAAGCGTCTGCCTTCGGCTCAGGTCATGATTTCAGAGTCCCGGGATCGAGCCTAGCATTGAGCTCCCTGATTGGTGGGAATCCTGCTTCTCCCTCTGTCTCACTCCCCCCTGCTTGTGTTCCTTCCCTAGCTGTGTTTCTCTCTGTCAAATAAGTAAATAAAATCTTAAAAAAAAAAAAAGGCTTCAAAATTTTTAAAATATATTTCTATTTTTATGAAGTTCAAAAGCAGCAAAACTAAGTCACAGTTTTGGGATGTATTCATAAATGGTAAAACTATAAAGAATCAAAAGAGAATAGTTATGAGAATTGTAGCTGGTTCCTGGAGGTGAGAAGAGTCTGTGATCAGGGATGGACATTGATGCTTCCAGGGGGCATTGCTACCTGTACTTCATTTCTTGAGCTGCAAGAGTGTTATACTGGTATTTCCTTTACATTTATTCTTTAAACTAAACTGCATGTATACTATAACTAAGTGACTTTTTAAATGTAAAATAGAACAAAGGACCCAGAAACAGAGTTTTCCTAAACATTGAACTCTAAGAAATTATGTTATCATGAGAAGTTGACTAATGGATGGGCAGACATAGACCCAGTTTTATGTACATAGGGCATGCTCCATTAGGTTCAATTTCATCTATGTATGCAAAAATATATGCATATGTTTATTTACATAAATATATTCAAACATAGATATACAACTTATGCTAATGGATAATATTCTTATCAGTACTTTTATTTTTTTTTAAAGATTTATTTAAGAGAGAGAGTTCATGAGCAGGAGGGAGGGGTAGGAGGAAAAGGAGAGAGAGAATCACAAACAGACTCCCCACTAAGCATGGAGCCTGATGTGGAGCTCAGTCCCACAACCCTGAGATCATTAGCTGAGCTGAAACCAAGAGTCAGACACTTAACCAACTGAGCCACCCAGGAGCCATGTTCATTTTTTTTTGAAATGCGAATGTTGCCTTTGTGTATATGTGTGTGTGTGTAAATAGATGCGTGGTTTTATGAATATGCATAACTGTATGTAATTGTTGGTATACTTAATATGAAATCAAATTTTGTAGAAGAAATGAGTATAATTAAAAGCTGATATATAGCTTTCTAGAAACTTAATAAGGAATAGCACTTAAAGGAATAAGAAAAAGGGGGGCGCCTGGGTGGCTCAGTTGGTTAGGCGACTGCCTTCAGCTCAGGTCATGATCCCAAGACCTGGGATGCAGCCCCGCATCAGGCTCTCTGCTCGCCAGGAGGCCTGCTTCCCCCTCTCTCACTCCCCCTGCTATGTTCCCTCTCTAGCTGTGTTTCTCTCTGTCAAATAAATAAATAAAATCTTAAAAAAAAAAAAAAGGAATAAGAAAAAGGAATAAACTTGTCCTATGTCTTAGACCAATCATTCTTAACTTTTTGGGGGGTCTCATACCTTTTTAGAATTTAATGAAAGCTATGGTCCCTTTCCTTAAAGAGTGAATGGGCACATATACACACATTATTGTGCGTGCAGTTATGAGGGAGTTACATGTTCATGAAGTATATCCATGGATTCCACAGGAGTCCCTGGGCCCTCTGTTAAAATTCGATCTTTATGGGCGCCTGGGTGGCTCAGTGGTTTAAGCCTCTGCCTTCAGCTTGGGTTATGATCTCAGGGTCCTTGGGTTGAGGCCCACATCAGGCTTTCTGCTCAGTGGGGAGCCTACTTCCTCCTTTCTCTCTGCCTGCCTCTCTGCCTGCTTGTGACCTCTCTCTCTCTTTGTCAAATAAATAAATAAATAAATAAATAAATAAAATATTTTCTTAAAAAATTCCATCTTTAAATTATCCTAATCAAGTGTCAGTTATCTCAACTAAACTTTTGGTAGAAGTATCAAACAGAATAAATAAGACTGATGTTCAGGTCTTCTATAATAGTGAATGCAGAGATAATTATATTCTTTCACTACCAGGCATATCTTCTTCCCTCACCTTACCCACAAATTCCTCTTAGTTGTTTCTACTCCTGTTTGCACATTTTAATTTCCCCTCACACCACCCAGGACTCTACCCAATTGTTACAGTAGTGAGCTGCTTTACCTGCCTCCATTCTCTCTGTTCCACTCTATTCCAAATTCTGCCGCAGAAGTAATCTCTCCAAAGACCAGTTTGGTTCTTTCTTTAATTGTGTTTATTACTGCTGTGTTTTCTTTTTGAGGCCAATTAACACAGTGTTTAAGATTAGTTTGCAATACAAAGTCAAAACCCAGCTTTGTTCTTACTCGCTGTGTGATATTGGACATGCTGCTTGACCTTTCACAGTTTCCACTTCCTTATCTATAAAATGAGGACAATAATATGATTTAAGGACTATTGGAAGGAATAATGAGATAATGCATGTAAAGTGATTAAAGTGATTAGCAAAGTACAAGGACATAATGATGCTCAATAAATATTTCCTGAATACATTAAATATTTAGCCTTGAGGTTTTTAATTTAATGCTTTTGCTAATTCCATGCTCCTTATTCCTTCCTATCAAAATACCACCTCCTGCATCAAATCTTCTTCAGTCCTATAGCCATACATGATTTCTCCCACTTCTTAATTCCTCAGACTTACACTGTTTATTATGGGGGAATAGCCTAATAGTAAAACTCGGGGATCAGATTATCTGGACATGAATATTGGCTCCATCACTTACTAGCTTTGTGGCCTTGGGCAGGTCATGTAAGTCCCCTATGGCTTATCTTGCCTATCTGTAAATAAGATATAAAAATAGTATCTATTACAAGGTGTTTTTATCTGGATAGATATAACTAATTTCTAGAAATAGCAAAACTAGAGAGAACTAGAGCAGGGATAGGAACAAAACAGACAGGGAGAAGGTGCTGGCCATAAATAAATGGGCTTGAGGGAACTTTGGGGAGTGAGGAAATATTCTAAAACTAGATTATAAAAAGAAATAAGTCAATCCCATGACAATTTTTTAAAATTATTTATTTGAAAGAGAGAGCGTGCACACAGGGGAGGAGCAGAGGGAGAGGGTGAGGGAAAGGATCTCAAGCAGACTCCTCCTCGATGAGCGTGGAGCCCTGTGCAGGGCTCGATCTCAACTCTGAGATAGTGACCTGAACCGAAACCAAGAGTCAGATGCTCAACTGACTCAGCTACCTAGGCACCCCACCTATGACAAATATTTTTAAAACTGGGTTGTGATCATACTTTCATAAGCTATACAAATTTACTACTGTTTATCAAACTGTATGCTTAAGATGATTAAATTTTATGGTATTCAAATTATAATGAAGCTGTTTTAGAAAAAAATAAATGGTATAGAGCAGAGGCCTAGAACAGCACCAGGCACATACTAAGCATACCATATCTATTTTTTTTTTAAAGATTTTATTTATTTGACAGAGAGAAACACAGCCAGAGAGGGAACACAAGCAGGGGGAGTGAAAGAGAGAGAAGCAGGCTTCCCGCTGAGCAGGGAGCTCAATGTGAGACTTGATCCCAGGTCTCCGGGATCATGACCTGAGCCGAAGGCAGTCGCTTAACCAACTGAGCCACCCAGGCGCCACCAAAGCATACCATTTCTATTAGCTGTTGTCACCTTATACCGCCTTGGGTTACTTATGACTCTTTATCAGGTTGTTCAGAGTATCTCACGTTCTTACTCTTCCATCTTCTTTACCCTCCCCTAAACTAACTCTGAGCTTCATCCTGACACCAGCCCTTGCAGATCATTAGGTACCTGGTAAATATTTACTGACTGATGCACTGTATGTACTGATGGAGTTTATGTCTGGTGTGAAAATACACTGGTTTGGGTTCAGGGTCCCACAGGTTTGCGTATGCAAAGAGGACTGAACTGTACATTTAGGTGCCTAGTCTTTTACATCTATACATAATGGAGAACAGTCAGTATTGAGAATAGTTTTTGAATACCAAGGATCATGGTAACTGTTTTGATGCTAATCTCTGTATGTAGAAGACTCTTGCTTTCTCTGGGCCTGATTTTTCCCAGTAACACTGAGAAAGGGTACCATTCCCAGAATTAGCATGCCATCTTCCTGGCATTTGAGGGTCTGGTATTTGAAACACACCATGTCTTCATGTTATTTGAATAATTACACTTTCCTCAGTAAATCTTCCCAAACAGTTTCTTTAAGGAGCCTGGGCAATAGTTTTCCAGGAACCAGAAGAAAATTCTGGTTGAGATTCTTATAGTCTTCCAAGAAAAAGACAGGGATGTTTTCTGTTGTTTGGGAAATTATATTACAAAGGAAGAGGAGAAGGAAAAAATTATTGTTATCACAAATAATAATTAGAAAACAAACAAAAACAAAGAAAAATCTTTCTGTCTATGCCATCTTATTTAGCAATCCAGAGGAGAAAAATAATTATTAACTGAACATTGCTTGTTAGAAAGGAATAGAGACCAAATCAGCCCTGGAATGGTTAGGTGAGCATCTCTTCCCATCAGACACTTGTTTTTAGCCCAGTGTATAGTTCTTTGGAAAAAAAAAAAAAACATTCAAGATTTATGTCTGCCTTGAAAGTTTTAAGGGTAAGAGCAATTTAACTTGGGGGTTTGGGGTACAAAGTGCTAGACTCAGAATAAAGATCTTTTCTTCGAATGGTAAAGGGAACAAAATAAAGCAATCTACCTTCTTGGGCATTTTCACAGTAAACTCAAATCAGCAGGAAGATGACAGGCCATCAGGTTTAAAAACAAAATCACTAGGCAGTCTGTTATTGCACAGGGGTACTTTTTTTAAACAAGATACTCTGGATCTCTGATGTTTACAAAATCAAAACAACCCACTGAGTTTTCCATCTGCCATTGTTTCATTTCAGAGGGAAAAAAATAGCTCACTTTTAAAGCTTAGGGATTTTGGAATGTCTAATATATTGCGTAGAATGGACTTTTCCATTTCCTTTTATTAAATGCCCAAATTAATTCCTTTTATCATTCATACAGGAACAGTGGCAGGAGTTAGAAAAGATGCATCCACATCTCCTATGACAACAGGAAGCCAGAAGGAGCTTGTAATCACAGGCTCATCCGCACCGCAGCAGGACACTTCTCGGTAAGCCTCAGGGACTCTTTGGTTTAACATTCTTTAAATAAGAGCCTTTGGGGGGTGGGGAGTCATTTCATAAGAAATGGGAAAGTCTTGACAATTCTTAATAGCTGTTATGATAGAGAGAAACAGAGAGAGAGAGAGAGAAAGAGAGAGAGAGAGAGGAACCTTATTTTGAAGCATCTAGATTTGGCCAAGTTGATCTCATGGAGCCCTTTCCTTTATACA
This sequence comes from Spilogale gracilis, assembly GCA_004023965.1. Lineage (NCBI taxonomy): Eukaryota > Metazoa > Chordata > Mammalia > Carnivora > Mephitidae > Spilogale > Spilogale gracilis. The sequence goes on from PITA01020414.1 coordinate 20,637, forward strand.
TGCCCCACCTTAATTAAAACTGGTAATTGGCAAGGATTTCCAGAAAAACACAAAGCTAATCCTATCTTTAATCAGAAAATGTGCTTAGCAGCAGGTTTTTCCCAGTTTGTCACAGAATTGTTATACACTTGGACTTTAAGTTTAACTAATTGAATTAATTGATACTGAAAATTATAGTGGGTTTTATATTACTGTTCGAAAGGACTGTCAACATTTACTGATACCAGAGACATTTGAAGAGTTAAGAATTTGATCAACCTTTTCTGGAGTCAGGAATAGAAATACATTATTAAAGTTTTTTCACATCCAATAAGCCACACACACCCCCATTATGCATTTAAGGCTGAATATATAAACAGCAACACCAAATGGGCTTAGTTTGGCTTCCTTGGGAATGCATGTGCTTGTTTGAGCACGTAAATTCCCAGCATCTTATCAGGTGAATGTAGATTTCAAGACTTAATTTTAATCATAAAGAACTTTTGGGCAATAACTGTAACACAGAGGACAATAATGACTGCCATCTATTAGTTACCTACTATGTGTCCACCCTTTGTATGGACTGTCTGATTTAATCTTCACCAGAGCCTTACGAAATGGTACTACTATCATATTCATTTCCTAAATTAGGAAGCTAAGATATTGAATGACTTGCCCAAGGTCACATAGCTAATAAGAGACAGAAAGAGCGTTTTAGACTCCAAAGCCCATTATCTTAAATATTATAATAGTTGACAATGATGACCTCCTGATTTTGAAGGTGACTCATAACAAAAGAAAACTAGTTTACCACATTCTTTGTCCATTACCCCTTTCTTGTATTTTTAATGCTGCCCTTATTAGCATTTTCCAAGTACCCACTTTGAGCTGTCATTCTCAAATGTTGAGATTGTTGCTGAATGCTTGTGCTCAAAGAGGATTCATCCCAGTCACCTTGAGGGCTTCCTCTGGAGAAGTTACAGGTAAAGAGGAGAAATGATCTGGATTTTTCACTCTTAGTGAATTTTCCTATTGAAGATTAAAGCGAGCTCTTTAACGCTACTTTAATGTGTTTTGGATGATTGCATTTCAGTTTTGAGAGAAGCATGAAAAAGAATAAAATGTTTCCCCAGTAAGAGTTTTGTAGAACATTCTCAGCACACATTTTCTGAATGGACCATATCAACTTTGTACAGTTTTACAAGTCCATGTTAAAATTGCTGTGAAGGTTCATATTTGTTGATTCTGTATCTGTTAGTTCTTAATACTGCAAATCAGCTAAATATAGATTCTCAGAGGTTTCATAAATAATGAGTATTTGGCTAAATAAAACAACGTATAACACACTGGATTTCATCCTTATAAGTGCATGATGGCACATTATAGGTTTATTATACAAAGTGCAGAGTTGAAAAAAAAAAGATTCAGTACTATGAAAATCAGTTACCAGTAGGGCACAGTGGCTGCTTTCCAGATTTCAGAATCAGGATTATTTGAATTATTTCTTTTTCAAAGTATAGAAAAGGCATTTTTTATAGACCAAATGCAAACTCTTAATGCAAAACAAAACTCTGTTTATTTGTCATCCCAACAAACCTTTGAACGTACTGAGAACAAGAGTAAAAAGCCTATCCACCCTATATTCCAAGAATTTTCCAAACTTGCAAAAGAGGATGGGGGTGGGACAGATGCTGGTGGGAAATAGGTTTTCCTTTGTTCTCTGAAAATCGTTAACACCTCGAAGAGCCCCATATTGTCCTGAGAGCAGGTGATAAAACCGGGCGTGGCAAAGTCATCTTTCTCATTCACAATGTGGGTTGTTAATTGTTCTCTCTGCTGTCTGTCAATATAATGTGAAATTTTCATTTCCCATTCAAGATGGGAAAAGTTGTGGTTGAAAATGTTAACATTTGCATTTTTATTTGTTGATTTATTTAAAGGACAGCCTTTCCTGCAGCAATCCATCACTTGGTGACACCCCAAATATGAATAATGTATTGTAGACTTGCGGTTACAATGTGTAATAAGTGCTAGAGACAGTAAAGGAATGTTAACTATGTTGCAAATGTAATATTTATTGACTCATAAAGTTTATTGCTTTGGAGGTTCAATAATACTGACCATAGGCCATTAATATCACTTAGCCTGATTTTAGCTGGGCACCTTTATATGTAGAAATATTCATCTATCTCATGCTAACAAAATAACTATGTAATTTACAGCACAAGCAAAGAGGGCTTTATAGTTTTCTGTGCTGAGAGCGGTGGTGCTACTTTGTTTTCATTCACTTCTGGCCTCCTGAGTTGATCACACACCCTGAGCTGTCCAAGAGAGTAAGCGTAATGGTCATGTCGGCACAAGAGGGTGAACCAAACACAGACGTGCATTTCCGCTTGGCTGGAAGAGGCAATGCCTCCCAAACCCACTTCACTTGGGGCTTTCTCCCCTGTCACTCTGAACACCTGGTGGGAAGGTGCACCTTTGAATGGAAAGTGAACAAATACTTCTCCTGCCATGATGCGGAGTCAGAGTTTACAGATTCTACTGGATCCTCTGGTCTGGTGAAACCGGAACTGGTGGGATTACCAATTAATTTGTTATGTGCACAACTGTTTCTGATAATTAATTCTTTTGCACCTTCCAGTATTAGATATGTCCATTGCCAGCAATAAAGAAAGCAAAGCAAAAGAAGTAATGTTAATTAGCAACAATCAGCTGTAATTGTCATTCCCGTTAAGATGCAGAATTATGTATTTCTTCGTTATAAATAACCTTTCTAATTGTACTTGATGTATGCCAATTTAATCAAAAAATATACTTGCAACAGACAGATATTTGCATTAATGTAGCTTTGGATCTTCAAAATTTTATTTCAGATTTGGGGATAAAAAGCATATTACAGCTATATATCCTTTATATGTGAGGATCTTTTTCTATCTGGGTATGGAGATCTAAAACATTCTATATTAAATGAAGACAGTATCTCCTGGGATTGAATCTTGTCACTTTTTAAAATACCA
>PITA01020414.1:23735-34983 GCA_004023965.1 Spilogale gracilis
AAGATAGAAAAGCAGCTCTCACCAAAGCATGCCAAATTACTGAATTTGGGGAACTGGATATATAGTTGGCCTATTTCTAGGTAGTACTGCTCACCTCTCTACTCTAGCTTTTTTCTTTTTCTTTTTTTTTTTTTTAAGATTTTATTTATTTATTTGACAGAGAGATCACAAGTAGGCAGAGAGGCAGGCAGAGAGAGAGGGCTAGGCAGAGGCTTAACCCTCTGAGCCACCCAGGCACCCTACTCTAGCTTTTTTCAAAAAGGTTTTTACCACAACACAGAGTTGGAAATTTTGCCTTTTCTTTTTTAAAGATTTATTTATCTAATTTAGAGGGAGCATGCACATGCATGCATGGGGAGAGGGGCAGAGGGAGAGAATCCCAAGCAAACTCCCCGCCCCTCTACCCCCCAACACAGAGCCAGATGCAGGGCTTCATCACATGACCCATGAGATCATGACCCAAGCAGAAACTGAGAGTTCAACACTCAACCTCCTGAGCCATGCAGGCCCCCACAGAGCTAAAAGTTTCTGTTTTCTTTTGTTTGTTTTTTAGATGTGTTGGAGAGGGGTGATTTTGTGGAGCTTGCTTTTTGTTGAGGGAGATAAGAAAATGTCTAAGTATGTATTTTCAAAAATTTAAAAGCTTGTTTGGGGGCTTTTTAAAAAAACCTTAATTTGTTCTTTTTTTAAAGACCGTGGTCCTTTGCTGTCAAACTTTATGCTTAACTGCTCTGAAACATTTGCTGTAAGTCTACAACTTGACGAGCTCTCCACAGTGCACGTGCTTGTGCACAGTCATGCTCACGGACAACTGTGCACAGCAGCTGTGAAGTTATAGAGACTTTCCATCCATTTGAGGTTGAGACTGCAGGACCAGGCTCAGAATATTGGAACACTGGGACCACATCACACTAAGCCCAAGCTGAAGGGATCCAAGTACCCTGCAGTCTAGAACTTAAACTTCTCTCGTCTTGAAAACTTATTTTTCTATGTCTTCTTTGGAAGAATGTCTGTCTCTTCAGATCCTTTGCCCATTTTGTATTCAGACTGGTTTTTTGTTTTGTTTTGCTATTGAGTTGTAAGAAATTACTTATATATTTTGGATATTAACCTCTTACCAGATGTATAGTTTATAAATATTTTCTTCCAGTTTGTGGTCATTTCCTTTACAGTTTGATACAGTCCCACTTGTTTACTTTTGCTTTTGTTGCTTGAGCTTTCGGTATCGTATCCAAAAAACCATTTCAAAGACCAGTGTTAAGGAGCTTTTTTCCTGTTTTCTTCTAGGAATTTTACAGTTCTAGGTTTTATATTTAAGTCTTTAATCCATTTGCAGGGGTTTGGTTTTTTTAATATCATGAAAGATGAGAGTCCAGTCTCATTCTTTTCCATGTGAATATCCAGTTTTCCCAGCATCATTTAATGATGAGACTGTCCTTTCCCAATTATATATTCTTGGTGCCTTTGTAGAAAATTCATTGACAATTTATGCTTTGGTTTATTTCTGGGTTCTTGATTATGTTCCATTGGCTTATTTGTCTGTTTTTTATGGCCAGTGCTATACTGTTTGGATTACTATAGCTTTGTAATATAATTTGAAATGCAGAAGTGTGATGCTTCCAACCTTATTCTTTTTTCTCAATAATTTAGCTATTTAGGGTCTCTTGTAGTTCCATAGGAATTTTGAGATTATTTTTTTCTATTTCTGTGAAAAATGCCGTTGGAACTTTGGTAGGGATTACATTGAATCCATTCATCATTTTGGGTCGTATGGATATTTTAAAAATATTAATTCTTCCAATCCATGGAGGTGGGATATCTTTCTATTTGTTTGTATCTTCTTCAGTTATTTTTATCAGTGTTTTATAGTTTTCAGTGCACAACTTTTTCACTGCCTTGATTAAATTTATTTCCAAGTGTTTTACTCTTTTTGATGCTATTATAAATGGACTTTTTTTCTTGATTTCCTTTTTGGTTAGATCATTGTTGGTGTAAATAGACTCAACTGATTTTTGCATATTGATTTTGTATCCTGGAACTGAATTTATTAGTTCTAACAGAGTAGTAGTAGTTGTTGTTGTTGTTGTTGTTGTTTTGTGTGCAGAGTCTGTAGGGTTGTCTACATATAGAATCATATAATTTGCAGAAATAATTTTACTTCTTCCTTAACTATTTGGATGGCTTTTATTTCTTTTTCTTTACTCATTCCTGTTGCTTGCACTTCTAATACTTTGTGTGATAGAAGTAACAAGAGCAAGCCCTATACTAGGTCACAAGGGAAAGGCCTTCAATTTTCCCCCATTATGATATTAGCTGTGGCTTTTTATAAATGGCCTTTATTGCACAGAGGAAATTTTCTTCTACATTTTGTTAAGAGTTTTTGTCATAAATGGATGTTGAACTTTTCAATGAAGACATACAGATTGCCAACAGGTATATGAAAAGATACTCAACATCATTAATGTTGAAATGGGAAAATGCACATCAAAACCACAATGAGATATTCCCTCATACCTGTTAGGATGGCTGTTTTCAAAAAGATAGAAGATAACAAGTATGTAATGGTGAGGATGTGGAGAAAAGGGAACGTTGTGCCCTGTTAGTAGGAATGTAAATTGGTACAGCTATTCTGGAAAACAGTATAGAGGTTCCTCAAAAAATAAAAAATAGAACTACTATATGATCCAGCAGTCCTTCTTCTGGGTATTTACTCGAAGGAAATATAGTCAGTACCACAAAGAGATATCTGTGCTCCCATGTTCATTGCACCATTATTCACAGTAGTCAAGATATGAAAACAACCTAAATGTCCCATCAGTGGATAAATGGACTTTGGAGTAATATTCAGCCTTTAAAAAGGAGATATGCTATTTGTGATAATGTGGATTAAGCTGGAGGACATTATCCTAAATGAAATAAGCCAGACACAGAAATACTGCATGACCTCACTTATTTGTGGAACCTACAAAGTTCAAAGCATAGAAGCAGAGAGGAGAATGGTGGTAACCAGGAATGGGAAGATGGAGGAAATAAGGAGATAGTGGTCAAAGGGAACAAAGTTGCAATACTATAGGATGAATAAGTCTAGAAATCTAATGTATAGCATGATAGCTATAGTTAATAATACTGTATTAAATATTGGAAATTTGCCAAAAGAATAGATTGCAAGTGTTCTCACCACACACACACACACACACACACACACACACACACACACACACATAAACTTTTAACTATATGAAGAGATATGTTAGTTTGATTATAATAGTCATTTTACTTTATATGTATATCATTAATAATTTCCTAATATTTAATAACTCTTCCAAAACATCATGTTGTATACTTTAAATATATACAATTTTAATTTTTAAGTGTTTTTTTTTTAAATCTTTATTTTAACCTTAAGTGACTTGACATGGAACTCCAGTTGCTTCCAGCTTCAGATATAATGATATAACCCTTAAAGTTCTTGAACATCTGGCATGTTGGTCATCTGCTATGTTGTGAAGAGGGACAAACATTTCTTCATTTGTCCCTCTTTGTTCTTTATGGGTCATAAACCAAGGCCTTAGTGCCTGGGCAGTTCAAACATTGTCAAGTTTCTAATCTCAATTTTCCAGTAACCATTTAGATTATATAGAAGGAAAAATCGTGTAAGTATGCTGTTCCTGATTGTAAAAACTGATATGTTTTGTCTCTGGCAAAAAAAAAAAATTCTAGATTGGCAACATGAGTATCAAAACCTACGTTAAGCAATATATATCTATCATACTATTAACAAAAATAAAAAATATAATGCTGAAAATAATAATTATCTATTCACAATCCCTAGCCTAGTACTTCAGGGTTAGCAGAATGCTTTTAATCTGCATTTTCTTATTTAAATTGCACCCAAACCCTGAAATAAGTAGTATAGTACCTCATTTTACAGTGAGGAAATGGACTGGAATTATCCATGGTCACACAGTAATGAAGCAGAAAAGAGGCCCTGAACATAGTTTTTCTGATTCCAAATTTTAATGTTTTTTCATTCTTCCACATTGCCTAAAACTTGAATTTCAGTTCCAGCGGTAGGTATTAAGCTGATAAAATTCAGGTTTAGAGTAGGAATGAGACAAACTTGCCTTAAGACTTAAAGTTTCTGGGGTGCCTGGGTGACTCAGTCATTAAGCTTCTGCCTTTAGCTCGGGTCATGATCCCAGAGTCCCAGGATCAAGCCCTGCATTGGGCTCCGGGCTCAGCGGGAAGTCGGCTTCTCCCTTTCTTATTCCCCCGCTTGTGTTCCCTCTCTAGCTGTGTTTCTCTCTGTTAAATAAATAAATAAAATCTTTTTTTAAAAAAAAGGCTTATAGTTTCTTTTTATAACTTGATAGAAAGAAGCAGTTATTCAAGAGAAGGAGAAATGTTGTGTTTCCATTTTGCACAACAGCCAGATTGCAACATTTTCTTGCACTTGTGCCTAGAATCCTCACTGTAACAAATTTTTTTTTCTCATCTGTATATTCACACAAATAGTTTATATACTCAACTAGATTCCCTCCTGTTCCTAGCACATGACAATGTGTCATTCTCCCAGGGTAGAGAGAGGGAACTACTCTAAAATCCCAAACCCCAAACTAGAGCCCATAGGCACTACTTGAGTTTATGTTCTAATTTGAATAGGAGAATTCACTGCCTATATCTAGTTGAGTATGTGAGTGATGACCATAAGTGACAATACTGCCCACTATTCATTGAATGTCTGTTATATATCAGGTAATGTGTGGGCATGTACAGATATGTCCATTTATAATATACGTTCATATAAATTAAATGTCATTGTAAAGCTCTCTTTAATGACTACTAAAATTCATTTGCAAAATATTAGATAAAATTTCTTTTTAGATTTTTCAAAATGACTTCCTAAAATTTGGGCTACTAGGCTAAGAGCTATCATTTTAGCTTTATGTGCCTTTAGAGTAAGTTTGCACACCACACACAATCAGAGTAGCATTTACTGTAACTTTTCCATTTTGAGTCTATTGTAAATAAAATAAAAACAAAGCCTAATGAAATGTTGATGCACACAAAAAATGACAGTAAAAAGGAATAGTATGAACACTTCAGAAAAGAATGTGCTGAATATGTAAAAGAAAACATGAAGTATAATGTGGCTCTCTGTCTTCCATCTTTAATCAGAAGGATGAAAAGACCAGCCATTCAAAAGGGGTTTTCTACCACACTGAGATACCACCTTACACCAGTTAGAATGGCCAAAATTAACAAGACAGGAAACAACAAGTGTTGGAAGGCTGTGGTGAAAGGGGAACCCTCTTTCACTGTTGGTGGGAATGCAAGTTGATGCAGCCGCTTTGGAAAAAGGTGTGGAGATTCCTTAAAAAATTAAAAATAGAACTACCCTATGAGCCTGTAATTGCACTGCTGGGTATTTACCCCAAAAATACAGATGTAGTGAAAAGAAGGGCCATATGTACCCCAATGTTCATTGCAGCAATGGCCACAATCACCAAACTGTAGAAAGAGAGCCAAGGTGCCCTTCAACAGATGAATGGATAAAGAAGATGTGGTCCAGACATACAATGGAATACTACACCTCCATCAGAAAGGATGAATATCCAACTTTTATAGCAACATGGACTGGAATGGAAGAGATTATGCTGAGTGAAATAAGCCAAGTAGAGAAAGTCAAGTATCACATGGTTTCACTTACTTGCGGTGTATAAGGGGTAATATAGAGGACAGTAGGACAAGGAAAGGAAATGGGAAGTAGGGTAAATCGGGGAGGGAAATGAAACGTAAGAGACTATGGACACAGAAACAAACTGAGGGTCTTGGAAGGAAGGGGTTGGGGGATGGGAGAACCTGGTGGTGGGTACTGAGGGCACTTATTGCATGGAGCACTGGGTGTGGGGCATAAACAATGAATCTTGGAACACTGAAAAAATAAAATAAAATAAAATTGGGGGAAAAAAGGGTTTTGTTTAGGTTACATTAATAATTTGAAATTCCATGCCAGCAGGGGCATTACTACCAAGAACAGTTGAACGTAGGGATAGTCTTATGTGTTTGATGAAAAGATGTTGCTTTTAATTAAGCCATGATATTGTGTTGTTACTGTAATTCCCACTGTTAAAAGCCATTAATATAATCATCCAGTCCTCTGACAAACACTGTTATACAGTAGATAAGCTTAAAAAACAGAAGCAAACAGGCTAAGTAAAAATAATAGAGATAGCATAATTCCAAGAAATGAATTCAGCTTGAGGAAGCTTGTTAAGACATTCTTACCATAGAAAAACATACCACACAGAGAAAAGATACATTAAAACCGTTGATATTTACTAATCACTTAGAATTCTGGTCCTTGGCTTCTGGAATTCTAAGTTCTAGGTTAAAGGGTTATAAGAGCTCTTTCATTGTTCATGGCTTTCTATATTTTCCAAGTATTCTACGGTGGTTTATTACTTACATAATTTTTAAAACAATATTTAAAAAGAAAACAAGGGGCATATATTAATAGGAGATAAACCCATTTCAATATTTTTTACTCTACAATTCCAAGTACTTCCAAAAACCCTAAGGTTCACCTTGGACCATATGACATAAATATGTTATTTCTTTGTCAAGCCAGCAATAGGTGAAGATTATGCTTCCTTGGTGTGTCTGCTCCAGAGTACAGAATGCTGATAAATGGTATGATTAGTGACATCTGTTCAGCATTGCCAGTTCCCGTTATCATTTCACAGTGTTCAGCCTCATGAACTGCTGTTTTAGAGTCGTTCATTTGGTCCAAGGTCACCAAATTCCCTGAACCTCAGTGTTAAGAAACATTTGTTGAGTGTCACTTAGTGTTCTAAGCAGTTCAATGTTTCTCTAAAATTCTTTTCTATATGTAGCCTAACGTCATCCTCACAATCATGAGAAAGTAAAGCTCAATGAGGCAATTATAGAACAGTCAAGAGCCCAGGATAATAATTATAACACCTGGGTTTATAGGCCTAGGTTTGAATGGTTTTGAACAAATTATTTAATTTAATCTATAAAGTGGGGATAATACTATCTCCTCATAGGCCTTTCATGATGATTAAGCAAAACAGTTTACATAAAGTACTTAGCACAGGCCCAGTATATCACTAAATAGTAGTTGTCATTGAACTTCCCAAGATCACAAAAGCAATGAGCTAGAATTTGGACCTTGCTATTTAAGTTCAAACTCTATGTATGTTCTCTGACAAAGTTAGGAATAGGATTCAGTTCGTCTAAGAAGTTGGCAGTGGAGTTATATCTTTTCATTTTCGCCATGCAAACATGTTTGCAAACATGCCTTTTACTTTACCTCTCTAAGCATGACCCCTTGAATGAAAATAAGAATATTAATAACTACCTTGAAAATTTGCTCAGAGTATTAACTTTAATTTTGTTAGGTAAGCACCCTAATTTGGTGCTGTGCCATAGTGTGCACCTTTCTCTCTGTGGGAGAAGGAGAGAAGCTGACTCTCTGCTGAGTGGGGAGCCCCGGGGTGGGGGGTGGGGGCTCAAACTCACAACCGTGAGACCTCGACCTAAGCCAAAATCAAGAATTGAATGCTCAATGGACCAAGCCACCCAGGCACCCCAGGGCAAGGATTTCTCTTATTATATTCATTGCTATATCCTTGTCCTAGAGTAGGACCTGCCTGGCACATCACAGACGTTCAATAAGAATGAATGAATGATCACAAAATAACTGTTTCCTTTTCAGTTTTCCAGTTCATGGCATTCTTGTAGACAGTTATTTTCCACTAGGTCTTCTTCACATCTGCAAAAGAACCATGGGTTGGTGCCCTGCTTATACATTTAATTGTGCTTCTTTTACTTCTCAGAACTTCTCTGCATTTTCATCAACTTTAAGGTGTTCCTGTTTTGTAAGGATTGAAAGATGTCTAGGCTTTTAGGAGGTTTTTAAGGAGCAGATTCTCCATTGTGAGGCATTTCAGTGTGTTCTTTACATTGGGATTTGATTTCTTGGACAGTGTCTCACAGGCCTCTTCACTTAGCTATTCCTTTGCTTATGATCAGCCATAGCATACTACTTCTAAGCATCTGCTTTGGACTGTGGCTACTTTGTTGTTCTGGTTTCATCAGGTTAAAATCCCTTCACACAGACAGGCAGCACGGGGTAGAGGAAAGGGCATTAGTATTAAAGGCCAAAGATCTGGATTCATCCAGCCTCTAGACTAACTAGCTGCAAAACCTTGACAGAGTCCCTTGACCACATGGAACTTAGTTCAGCCCTCCATCCCAGGTTGAGCCTTACCCTTTGTTTAGAGACAAAATCAAACTGAAATCATGTGCATCTTCTTCTTGATATTAGTTTGTACATTTTGAGAATAAAATGAGAAATAAAGATTTTCAAAAACAATTAAATAAGTGATTTCAGAATAACATGTTTTAAATTTCCTTTCAAAATCTTTGGATTTTGTGCTGGCCAGTAGTTTGGAAACATTAAGTAGATAAATGTGGTACCCATCATTCACAGCATGGTGCAGAGCAATTATGTGGCAATCTCTGACCTTCCTAGTTGGAGGGTTCTGGGTGCAATTCACATTTCTAGAGGTTGTGGTGTGTGAACATGTTTACTGAGGGTTTTTCTTTTTTAAATGAAACCATGTCTGGATAACATCAGATCTTATTTTAGGGAGGATGCCCAGAGAAAAACAGGGAAAACAGTTAACACATTTGAAGTCCAAATTGAGGTCATTAGCCACATTGAAAGAGGTGACCATATCTTAGTGCAAGCTACTTGCTTTGCCTTAGGGAAAGAATGGTCAGGATTGTGCGTGAGAGTTCCAGAAATGCCACTGAGTAAATCAAAGACCTTATACTGATAATGGAGAAGACAGACAATAATGTAGTTAATGGTCATTGGCTAATGCATCTTAACTCATCTGGACATCTTTATACACTGTTTATATATTTAAATATATGTGTGTATATACACACCACTTTAAATATGTTTAACACTTCCATTATTTGAGTATAACTGATACACAATGTTTCAGGTATACAACATAATGAATCAACTTCTCTGTACATTATGCTATACTCATCACAAGTATAGCTAAAAATCTGTCACTATACATCACTATTACAGTACCATATATATTCCTTATACTGTACCTTTTATTCTTGTGACTTATTCAGTTCATACCTGGAAACCTGTATCTCCTCCCTTTCACCCATTTTGTCCATCCTTCCACCACCTCCCCCTCTCCCCTGGCAACCATCAGTGTGTTCTCTGTATTTGTAGGTCTGATTCTGCTTTTTGTTTGTTTATACATTTGTTTTTTAGATTGCCCATATGAGTCATATGGGTATTTAACTTAGTCTGATTTATTTCACTTAGCATAATACCCAGTAGGTCCTATATTGTTGCAAATGGCAAGATTTCACCCCTTTTTTGGCTGTATAATATTCCTGTGTGTGTGTGTGTGTGTGCATGTGTGCACGTGTGGCACACGCTACATCTTTTATATCCATTCCTCTACCAGTGGACAGCTGCTTCCTTATCTTGGCTATTGTAAATAATTTTGTAATAAACATAGGGGTGCATGTATCTTTTCAAATTGGTGTTTTCATTTTCTTTGTGTAAATAGCCCATAGTGAAATTATTGAATCATATGGTATTTCTATTTGCAATTTTTTTGAGGACCCTCCATGCTGTTTTCCACATTGGTTGCACCAATTTGCATTCCTACCACCAATGCACAAGCATTCCTTTTCTCTGCATCCTTGCCAATACTTGTCATTTCTTATCTTTTATATTTTAGCCATTCTGACAGGTGAAAAGTGATCCCTCACTGTGGTTTTGATATTTAACTCCTTTCATATTTTCCCCATAAACTATTTGCTTTTCATATTAGTGGAATATGACCCCTCCAGCCTACTTTTCTTTATTTCTTATTGAGAAATTCACTTTAACATTTTGTATTTTCTGTAACTTTTTATGAGTTTAACCACAAAATTTAAGAGATGGGTATATATGAAAATTCTTTGGAAAGAATAAAGGGAAGCACATGAATATTCTTATTTTCATTAGTCTTAAGAGTTCTAGATACATCATCTCACCAAAGCATTCTTCCTATATTACCTTTTAGGGAATATCAGTAAGCCATTTAGTGTACAAATGCTAATATTACCCAAAGAAGGAAGGTTCCAAGTTGATCTTGAAGCTCTAGAATAATTGGCCAATGCATTACACATTTACTCATCGAGGCTTTTACTGATTTTTTTTTTCCATGTCGTGGGTGCGTACTAAAGTAAGACTCTTACTGAGATTCAGAGTTCATCATCTTGGTTGGAAATGTAAATCTCTTGGCAGGCAAGGGCACAATGATTATTGTTTTACATGTGAGAAGCTGTTTCTTCCTTTGGGAGAGCTGGGAGATTCTGAGATGGGTTGTAGTTTGTATTAGAATAGGAACCCTGCCTAACACTCTGTTACAGGACATGGGCCACTGAAAACCAGAGCCCATTGTTAGAACCTAGAAGAAAGACCCCAAGCTAGTAAGAGGACAGGAAGCTAGAAAGCCAATATACAATTACACATCTCATAAAAGTCTTATATCCATTTGTGTTTCTTAGCAAACATGAAGAATTCGTCCATTCTAAATTTTGATATTTAAAAATACTCTGGATAAATGTTTCTGTTTAATAATAGTAATACATAAGGAAGGTATGCTAAATGCATACCTAGCCAGTGGGATTATTTTTCAGTAGGATTATTTTATAAATGTTATGCATTCAATAAATTAAAAGAAGCAAACTGTTGTACCTTGGGGATTTTTCTTCTTTCTGGGGCTCTGAGTAACCCTGAGCAGACACTTTGAAGAGCCATATTGAAACCTAGAGCTGGGACACCATGCCAGTTCATATTTCTTGTTGAAGGCAGTCTCTTCCCTATACCCTGGAAGGAGTCTGCCCATCAGAAGTCACCATGGTCAAACACTTAACTCTTGTTGTAACCTGATGAAGGCTAGAAGTGTCTTGCCTTGGGACACCTGCCCTACTAGATGCAGATCGGATGCTTCTGAATGTTCTCCATTAATGAAGTGGTTCCCTCCTGCATAGGTAGTTGGAAGTACTGTCCCAGCTAGCTCAGAGGAGAATCCTCAGTTTGGGACTTTTCATTCTATTCAGTCCCATGTCTGTTGTCTTCACAGTCTCAACTCAGTGCCTGAGAAATGTGCTGCTCCGAAAATAAAACTTC
>PITA01020415.1:0-16959 GCA_004023965.1 Spilogale gracilis
TTTATTTATTTATTTATTTATTTGACAGAGAGAGAGAGATCACAAGCAGGCAGAGAGGCAGGCAGAGAGAGAGGAGGAAGCAGGCTCCCCGCTGAGCAGAGAGCCCGATGCGGGCCTCGATCCCAAGACCATGAGATCATGTCCTGAGCCGAAAGCAGAGGCTTTAACCCACTGAGCCACCCAGGCACCCCGAGGGTTGCTTTTTAAGAAGGCTGATAACAGGACATGTGTGATGCTGATGGAAAAGATCTTCTGGAGAGAAGAAAATTGTCATTCACCCTCCACTCCCCCCCCCATCATTATCATTAGTTGTGCTCGAAACTCAGTAAACACATAACGAAGCCCACGTCTTAGCCACCAAACACCAGTGTCTGCCTTCTGCCCTCATGTGTTTGAGGCCTGGCCTGTGCCAGATCCTAGTAAGAGCTTACTAAGCACTTGCTGGCCGAGAGGACAACAAGGCCCCACCCATTCTCATTTCTGCTGAGAGCAGGTCTGAGTGGCCTGGTAGGCAGACCACAGTTTGTGTTACCCTTGCCCATGGGCTGAGGACCAGGGGAGTATGCAGCACCTGCACAGGCTGCAGGGAAGCAGCCCCATTGTCCTGGCAGGAGGCAAGAGGGAAGGGAGGTGCAGAGGCTTCCCAGAGGGTCTTGGGCAGGAGGCCCTGGGGGCTGGAGGATGGGAAGGGCAGAGGGTCCAGGACAGGTTAAGGCCTCATTTGAGAGTCTCTGGGCAGTGATTACTAAACCTTGCAAATCAGCTGCCTTGGACTTTGGCATCAGTTTGTTTTTCTCTTCCTGTCTAAGGATGTGCCAAGTTTAGTGTTTGTACGGTAACCTGGTGTTTTCCTAGAGTCCTTTAAAGTCACAAAAGTGCTCAAACTAGGGCACCTGAGCTTCTCCACTGCGGATGACCCAGTGGTACATCATCCCGAGGCTTTGATTTCAGATATCTGGAAAAGTGACCAGATTTGTAAAGACCTTCCTGCTCTTTTCAGTCCCTACTTGGCCCTTCATTGGCAAACAGCCTATCTGCAAGTGTTTGTTTAGCTTCTTTGTATTCAGAGTCCCTTCTGTCTCTGGGGAGCTGCAAACCTTCCTCCTCAGCCTTCGCTCTGGGCTCTGGCCCATGGTGCCCAGAAAGGCACTGCCAAAGATTGCTGGGCCTGTTCTTGTCTCTCCAGTAAAAGCTGCCAATAAAGGCATCCATGGGAAAAGCGCTGGCTGTGGGCCTGGCCCTGGGCTCACTGCTTCATGTGCATTTATGTATTTGTCCTAACAGGAACCCCATGAAGGTAGGTACTGGTGCCCCATTTGACATGGCTGCCCCATGATGGCAGACCCCAGGCCCAGGAGAAGAGATTTCTCTAAATTTCCACAGTGACTGGTGAGGAAAGTCCAGCGATGGTCTTCACAGGTCTTTACTGAGCTCTTCCCACCTCCCCCAGCAGCTTTGTTAAGCCTATCAATGGTGGGAAGGGGCAGGGAGCTGCGTCCCCTCCAGATCCCAACCAGCCAGCCCCTGACAGCCATTTCTCTCTCTCTTTACAGGAGCAATTTCTTGGGGGACAGCAACTCCTATGGATGTTGTGAAAAGTCGACTCCAAGCTGACGGGGTTTATTTAAACAAATACAAAGGTGTCCTGGATTGTATCTCCAAGAGTTACCGGAAGGAAGGTGTTAAAGTAAGCCCCACAATGGTGATATGGGGTCAGTGTCAGTCCCTGGAAGGTGGGCCAGACGTTTTGGTGGGTATGAGATTACAGAGAGGGGAATCAGGAAACCACAGTACTGGCAGTTACATCAAGGCCTACTCCGATCCTTGTCTCATCTGGCCCATGCCCCAGACTGGTAGAAGAGACAGGTTCAGAGAGGACTGGTAACCTACCTGAGGTCACACAGCTGGTGCATGGCAGACCCAGGACCTGGACCACATCCACAAAAGCTTGCCTTCTTATCAGGAAAGGCTGGGAGCCGCTTCCTAACTCCTACTTGGTACCTCACCCCTCCTCCAAGTAGGGAGTCCCAGAGCCATGTTGGTCATCACAGCTCACATCCTCCAGTCCCCTGGTCTGTCTTCTGCTCCCTCACTCCACTCAAGTCCACACCCTGTCACCTCTGGTCTCAGCTGTGAGGCATCCTGCATCCCTGCCTTACCTCTTTTCTCTTTCATACCCCCTGCACCCAAAGGGCTTGTCTAAATCCAAGCCCCTTCTGGTCTCTGAACTGTCCTAGGATGACAACCAGAATTCCAAGTTTGGCATCCAGAGCTATAAACAAAATCATCCCTGTCTGTGTTGTCATCTGTGATACCCCCTAGTACACTTGGGAGAAGCCGTCATGTGTGCTCTGCCTCCAGTGGGTGCCCAGGTTTCTTGGCTTCCCCCTTCAAGTCAGCAGACTCGAGTTCAAGGCAGCCTGGCTACTCATGAGCTGGGAGAAATCCAGGCAAGTTGTTTCACCTCTGGGTCTCCGTTTCTCCAATGATAATCATCCCTACCATGAACAACAGGGATATTTGTTAGTGGGATTAAATTAGATATATAAAAGTGCTTAGCTTCATGCATAGTAGGCAGAGTATATTTATGAAGAGTTCTCCACTTGTCATTGGCTTTAGTATTAGTATTAGTAGTTTTACTAATGTTAATGTTACTGATGGATACTGGACCTTTCCTCACATGACTGCCTCATCCCCAGCCTTCCAGTCTTTGCACCCAAACACACACACTCTCTCTCTCTCTCTCTCTCTCTCTCTCTCTCTCTCTCTCTCTCTCTCACACACACACACACACACACACACACACACACACACACTGGCCAAGCCCTTGTTCTTCAGACGCACCCAGACTGCAGCTGAGAGGGGCTAGAGCCAGCTCCTAGGATGCTGTAGCTCCCACTGCCAGTACTAAGGTCTCTCTGCCCAGTACCTGATACACAGGTGGACAGGACTCTTGGGTCCCTTGGCATGTGCTGCTGGATCCCACAACTCCAACAGAGGCACCTGTGTGGGTGGATGGATACCCAACTTCTGTTGTTGGGGTGGGGACAAGATAGAAACGTTTTGTACTGTTTTGATGCCAATGTCACTCTCTTCGTTTATTTACCTTTACTGAGAAATTTTCTTCATACAGATTCAAGTTACTCTATAGTGCTGTTTCATTTCACCCTCCACAACCTCTTTGAACATTTCTTGCAGGATAGATTGAGTGGTAATGAAATCCCTCAGCTTTTGTTTATCTGGGAATGTCTTAATTTCTCCCTCAGGCTCAAAGGAAAGTTTTCCTGGATACAGGATTCTTGACTTGACATTTTTTCTTTTAGCACTTAGGCTATGTTGGCCTATTGACTTCTGGTCTCTGAAGTGTCTGATAAGTAATCTAATGTTAAACTTACTGCTGATCCTTTGTATATAATGTGTTCCTTCTATCTTGCTGCTTTCAAAAGTTTGATTATAATATGTCTTGGTGTAGGTCTCTTTGAGTTTATTTTACTTGGAGTCATTAAGCTTCTTTGATGTGTATAGTCATGTCTTTCACCACATTTAGGAAATTTTATTATTATTCCAAATAGTCTCTGCCTCTATCTTTCTTCTCCTTTTGGGGCTCCCACAATGCATGTATTAGTTTGCTTGATAGTTTCCCACAAATCCCTTAGGCTCCTTTCACTGTTCCTCAATCTTCTCTTTTTCTCAACTGCAAGAGTTTCCATTGTCTTATTTTTAAGTTCTCTCATTATTTTTTTCTGCCTGCTCAAATACACCTTTGAATCCTTGTAGAGAATTTTTCATTCCAGTTACTGTGCTTTTCAGTTGCAGAATTTTTGTCTGGTTTCTTTCAGGACTTTTTAAAAAAGATTTTATTTATTTATTTGACAGAGAGAAACACAGTGAGAGAGGGAACACAAGCAGGGGGAGTGAGAGAGGGAGAAGTATGCTTTCCTGCCGAATGGGGAGCCTGCTGTTGGGCTCGATCCTGGGACTCCAGGATTATGACCTGAACTGAAGGCAGATGCTTAATGACTGAGCCACCCAAATGCCCCTCTTTTAGTATTTTTTATTTCATATTGATGTTTTCATTTTGTTCATGTATCATTTTCTGGACTTTCTCCATATCTTCCTTTAGTTCTTCAAGTGTCTTTAAGACAGTTCTAAAGTCATTGTCAGGCAGATCTGCTGTCAGGTCTTTCTCTGGGATAGTTTCTCTTCATTTGTTTTTTCTTTGAATGGACCATACTTTATTGTTTCTTTTTATGCCTTGTTATTTTTTATGGAAGATTAGATTTTTATTTAATTATTAATTTAGTTATAAATTTAATTTAATTATATGGTAACACTGGAAATCAGATTTCTCCCCTCCTTCTTCAGTGTCTAATGTATTTTATTATTGTTTTTACTTATTACTTCACTGTTTGGATTGTTGTAGGCTGTCTTTATGCCAAAGATCATCCTGAGGTGTAAACTTAAGGTCTTCTCAGGCCTTTCTGAGACTTTCTCTGGGACTGTTTGGTTACTTTCCAATTTTCCCATGCATGAAGTTGCTTTTGAATGTCCTCATCTTTAACATATAGCTTCCAAAAGGGGAAAGAGAGAAATATGACAGGAATGAGGCATTGGCCAGAGGAGCAAGGACACTTGCATCAGTGGGGGTAGAGGAAACAATAGTGGGTACCTTCCTCTTTGCACCTCTGTGATCAGAAACAGCAATCAGTGATCAAAACACTGATCTCCAGTATTTGCAAGACAGGGTCTTTATTGCCCACTGTGGCTTCCACAAGCTGTGTGTACAGGTTGCGCCCAGAGCATGTGTGTACCTGTCTGCCACAGGTCTGAGGGTAGAGGATGGGTAGCTGCTACCTTGTTTCGAGCTAAAATGGACTGAAATTAACCATATTTACTGTCCAGACCTTCTCCTGGAAGTTGTAAGCCTTCAACAAATCCCAGAATTCCAAAATAGTTACATCAGGCAGATTTCATCAGCACAACTCTTACCTTGGTAGGGAAGGAGGTGCTGGCATTTCCGACTCTGCTGCCTTTCTAGAATCATCACCTCACTTGTCTTTTGTATTATTTTAGCAGAAGCCCAGTTTGTGAAGTGTACAGAGGGACCCATGAGAGAGATTCAAACAGGATGCTCTTTTATTTGAGATATTCTTGTCTGCTCTTAATTAAAATATTAATGTGTCAAGTTATTCAAATTAATGTGTCAAAATACTAATGTGTCCTAATTCTATAAAGTCTATACAGTCTACACATATTGCTTATATTATTTCGTCCCCAAATTACTGTGCTGTGTTAAGAACACAGTCCTGGAAGGCAACTGAGTTTAGATGATTGATTTCTTTTCTTTTTTTTAAAGATTTTATTTATTTGACACAGAGAAACAGAGCCATAGAGGGAACACAAGCAGGGGGAGTGAGAGAGGGAGAAGCAGGCTTCTTGCTGAGCAAGGAACACGATGTGGGACTCGATCCCAGGTCTCTGGGATCATGACCTGAGCCGAAGGCAGTCGCTTAACCAACTGAGCCACCCAGTCGCCCCCCGGATGATTGATTTCTTAATCTCAGTAGCATTGGTCTGTAGTTTGTACTCAGAGACAGTCTTCTCTTGTAGCCCGAGAAGACTGCTAGAGGATGCAGAGACAGGTTTTAAAGAGGTAGCAGTAATCAGCTTGGATTAACCACTCACTGACTAAAAGTCACTCTTAATTTTTTTATTAGTTGGTTTTTAAAAATAGATACTATATGAACATAGGAAGTTTCAAAAGGTGTAAGAGGATATAAGGTCTAGTTGTCCCTCCTTGGTCTTGAGTCTTCTTTCAAAGGCAATCACTGTTATGAGTTTCTGCTAATATATTCCAAAAATATTCACAGGATGTGCAAGCTTATATGTGGGTAGTTGTATTTATGCATGTTTACATATGTGTTTTCATGTAAACATAAAGAGTAACATGACGACAACTTCCCACATAGCCCTGGACAGCTGGCTTGTCTCAGTCCTTCCCAGCAGTGAGAGGAGTGGCTTTTTTAGGGGCCCAGTGGATGGCTTCAGTCACAGCTGGCTCTGTGCAACATCTATTCCTGAACACTGCACCATGGCACCCTGAGGCAGGGTAAGCCAACCCATCCCCACCTCACTCTGGAAGGAGAACTCTGTGGGAATAAAGACTTGGGAAGGAGTAGAATGATGGTGATGGTACCCAAGTTTGGCAGTTCTTTGTAATTCACTTAACAATTACCAAGAAAGTAGCCTTTTTGATAAAGGGAATTAGGAGTCTAGGACTTTGGGGGCATTCCCGAATCAAAAAAGAAGTCTGTTCTCTGCCTGCCGTGATATTCGCCATGGGCCACTTGGGCCATCGCACACACTGGGAGAGTTGCCATCTGAGATAAGGAGGCCAGAGGAGGGACTTGGTATCCTTCAGCTGCTCAGTGGTGGCTGTTGGGAGGGGGTTTGTGACAGTGGCTTGAGATTGAACAACTCTGAGGAGAGGTGGAGAGGAACATTTATAGGAAGAGCCATTTCCCAAGGGAGCAGAGTCGGCTGCCATTTGGTTCTGCCATCTGGGAACTGGGGCTGTCCCTTCACTCTCGGAATCCCCCACTGCCACTAACCCCAGCAGAACTCTTTCAGCTCAGGGACTGTTCCTTTTCGCAACAAGGAAATAATATTCATTCCATCCATCCATTCATCCGTCCACTGATTTCATTTAGTAAGATTTATAAAGGGCCCTCTGGGCCAAGAAAAGCATTGGAATCTGGGGTTCTGAGGTACAAATGTTGAGGATTTGGAGGTATAGATTCTGGGGGTTCCAAGGTAAACCACACACAGCCCTGCTCTCACTGCCCTGAGTTTATCAACAGGGGTACAAACAAACGATGCGTGGTTAGAGACAGTGTGAGAAGTGCTGTGATGGCAGAGATCTTGGGTGAGGGGAAGACAGCAGGCCACAGTCCAGCTTGGGGTGGTCCCGAGAAGACTGCTAGAGGATGCAGCCAGGCCTGGGGACCATTCCAACAGACAGAACAGAAGAGACCCAGTGGTGGAAGAGAGCTTGGAGTAATGACAGATTGTTAACTTGCCCAGAATGTCAGGTGTAAGGCTGCCCAGAGAAAGTGCAGGGCCAGAGCATAAGGGTCTTGGCAGTCCAGGGATGGGTGTAGACTTCCCTGGGAAGTGGGGAGCCATCGAGGCTTCGTGAAGAGAGACTAGATCTTTTATTTCTGTGTTCTGAAAGCTCAGGGTAAAAGCCAGCAGGTCTGCGCTTTGCTGTCTTGGACCTCGGAGCAGAGCAGGCCGGGGCTGCATGAAGGGAGGTCGTGCCTGTGTGTCTGGAGTGTTCCTTGGTTCCTGCCAGGCCCAGCGCTGTCAGAGAGGAGGGCTACACTCCAAGCTGGGCGCTGCCGGCTCCGCCTCACAGAGCATAGCCAAGCCCAAGTCCACAGGGGAGTGTTTATGAGCACCCAGCATGGAATTTTCCCTTCGGAGCTCAGGCCAGTTCCTTGCCGTTACTCAGTCACTCTGGGTGAGCCTGAGGAATTCCAGAAAGGTTAGACATTAGATGTTACAAGTGTCCGGCTTGCCCTTTGCCTGAATCAGTCCCAGGTTTGGCTGAGCTGCTTGCTCACCTTGGGGACCCTTGTCCATCAGCTCCCTTCCCTGTGAGGGTCACGGCTTCCCCCAACCCACAGAGGCCATTCTCTCTGCATCACGACCAGACTATGTCTTGCAGGCTGATATGGAATGCGAAGGGGCAGTTTCTCTTCTGGAGGAAGACATCCTGATATCCTAGACGGTGACAGTGGCCTTACCTACCCTGACCCCACAGTGCCTCACAAACAAGAAAACTGGGGAAGTGTGCAAGGGCTGTATTTCCACGTCCTCAAAAGTCTAGTACCAGTTCTACTTATCACACTTAGTAAACATACAGCAGTCAGTTGACAGGCGTCCATCATATTCCTTACACTTGTTGGGTCGTTTATGCTTGGGGAGTGTTTCCCTTAGTTGTGTTGTCTCTTCCCAAGGATGACATTTAAGGACAGGCTCTCTGCGCCCTCCCCCCGCAAAGCCCTGATCTGTGTTCATCACATCTAGATTGCATTGTAATAATTCCCACATGCTTCTCTCCCTCTGGTAGGTTTTTTCTTTTTTTTTACTTAAGATTTTATTTATTTATTTGACAGAGAGATTACAAATATGCAGAGAGGCAGGCAGAGAAAGAGGGGGAAGCAGGCTCCCCGCTGAGCAAAGAGCCCGACCTGGGACTCAATCCCAGGACCTTGAGATCATGACCTGAGCGGAAGGCAGAGGCTTAACCCTCTGAGCCACCCAGGCGCCCCCCTCTGGTAGGTTTTAAACTGGGCAACGGGTAGAACCATATTTCATTGATCAATTTCTACCCAGCCCTGGGCAGGAAGACTCAGGGAGACAGTGAAATATCTTATCACCTGCCCTAGCAATGGAACAGATGAAAGACAAATACTGAGTTCTCGTATGAATGGCTAACTTAAGCAGCTCATCAATACAGGCCAGTCCCCTCGGCGCTCATCCTAATGATCAAAGGTTGAGCACCACTCTGAACAAAGGTGGCTAATGGGAATGAGGGTGATGGGGCCTTCAGCTTCCCATGAGCACTGGCTGCATAGCAGTCTTTGAAAGCAGCGTCTCATTTATTCCTTTAGCAGCCGTATCAGTTCAGTAGGGTCGTTACCCCCATTTTGCAGTTGGGAAGATGAGTCCCAGAGACTTTGCCACTTGCCCAAGTAACACAGCTGTTAAATGCCAAAGCTGTGTCTCGATTTCCTGTCTACAGTCTTAAAAGTATGGCCTGAGTTCTTTCCCGCTCTGCCCCTTGGGACACTTGCTGTCAGAATGGTTGGACCTGGCTGGCTGCTGTGTCCACCATTGCAAAGGGAGTGCCGTGGAGAGCTCGGACATCCAGGTTCCAGAGAATCGTGTGCGTGTGTGTGTGGGGGGTTACACCTGAGTGTGGGTATATACATAAGAGAGAGCAGCAGTTAAGCAAGTGAATGTGGGTGTTCATGGTCCACAGTTTGCTCACAGTATTTAGGGTATGTGTACCAGGCCTGGCTGGAAAACCCCAGGCACAGGTGACGTGGGCTGAGGCAGGGGCATGGCTAGGGCATCTGGGGTGCTTTGGGCTCTATGGAGTCTAGCCCTGGACAAGTGGCCAACATCCTCAGTCCTTCCTCCGCGCCTCAGCGGTGGCCCTGCAGGGGGCTGGGGTCGGTCCTCTGTGATAATGCTGCCTCCTGCCACAGGTGTTTTTCAGAGGCATCACAGTGAACACTGTGCGTGGCTTCCCTATGAGCGCCGCCATGTTCCTTGGGTATGAGCTCTCGCTGCAGGCAATCCGTGGGGACCACACCGTGACCAGCCCGTGAGAGCCAGGTCAGTGTGCTTCCTTCCCAGCCAGCTGCATCTCCCTGGAGCTTGGCATTTTCTTCTTTGCCATGAACACGTTGCGACTTCCTAAAACGTCCCTGTCGTTCATTTCCTTTCCTAACCTCTGTCACTTCCGGGCCTGCAGTGGCCATCCTTCTTGTCATCAGAAGCCCTTCTGTAGTGCCCACCTGTGGCTGGTGATGAGCTGGGTGCCCAGTGACTGAGACTGGCACAGAATTTACCTGTTAATAGTGAGCTCACCGATCTGTTTTCCCATCCAGCAGCTTCAGCAGCCCTTGGAGAGAAGTGTATTTCACTTACAAATTCAGTGGGTCAGGGCCAGAAGTGAGGCCTTAAAGCACACTGCCCACCCTCTCATAGGCACCATCTCCCCACCTCCCTCCTGGACTCTGAGCATGAGTCTGAGGGCCACCAGTAGGCTCCCAAAATCCTGGAGGACAGCCTCTGCCCTGGCTCCCTTCCTCCCACCCCCTTTCTCTCTCCCTCTCTCATTGCAAAAGATCACTGAGGCCCAAGGGATCTAAGAAAAGAAATCTGAGTAGGTGACTCCCTTAGTCAAATGCCCTCAGCAGCTCCCCATTGTCCTTTAGGTAAAGTTTTAGTCATCAGTCCCGTCATCACCAGCATCCTGAAAATACTGTTCTCACTCTTGCCTCTGGGCCTTTGTACATGCTCTTTCAGCCCCACACCATCTTGTCACGCTCCCCCGTACCCCCTTGTCACCCAGGCTTTAGAAGTCTCTTCCTCCAGGAAGCCCGCCCTTATGCCTCGGCCAAGATGAGTTGTGTCTGCTGTAGGCTCTCCCCCATGGCCTCTGCTCCGCCCCTGCCACATCCCCTTGCATCATAACTGCCTGATGACTTTCCTCACTCCCCAGCCAGCATGAAATTCCCAGGAGAGCTGCAACTGTTTCTTCATGTCTCCATTGCTGGTGCCTCACATGAAGCCTGACATAGAGATGGCCACTCAGAAACATCGTTGAGAACATAGACAATCAACTTCCAGGATCCCCTCAGCTCCTTCTCTTCTCCTCCTCCCTGTTTCTTCTCTGGCTCCACACTGGTAACCTACAGACCTGAGAAGACAGAGGGGCATGAGTCACTGAATTTTCTAGTCAAAAAGAAACCATTTTGCTTCAGCCTTGGTGACTGTGAATACTCTCAAGAAGGATGGCCTTCATCAGAAAGGTCTAGCAAACCTCCCTGCTGTCGCCCCTGGGGCAGCAGAGCCTGGCTGGCATGTGTGGACGGGGCCAGAGGAAGGGCGTGATGGATCGGGCTGAGAAGTCTGAGCCCAGGACAAGCTTTATATCAAATTCGTAGCTTTTCATTAAAGCCCCCACATTCACAGCTCTCCCGGCTCTTCCCCCTCTCTTACAAAAGGAAAAGAGGAGTCACACATTTTGCATACTTAAACATCTTGAATTAAGCACTACTGTCCTTGGGTTTTATCTGGGGCAAGGCAGAGGAATGGTCTGGTTTTCAAAGCTGTGCCCAGATACTGGCCATTCCCCCAGTGACCAGATGAGAGTGGCTTTTCAAAAATTCCTATAATAAAATCCGTGCCTCTTTATTGTAGGAAAAGAAAACAAAACAGAAAATACAAATAAACAGAAAGAACAAAATAAAATGCCTATTTTATGCATATTTTATTACTCATTCTTCCCGTTTAAGAGCTCAGGACCATCTTTCTATGCAGTTAAAGATTCCGCAGCAAGGTGGCTTGAGAGCCAAGACCTGGCGGCTCCCGGAGCAGCTGGACTCAGTAGCCTGAGCACTGGGCCACCTGTCACCACCCTGCTGACTGGCTACTTCAGGAGGAAGGAAGAAGTTTCTAGCAGGTCAGATTCTGATGGTCCTGGATTTGGCCTTTCAGAGCAACGACCACCCCAGTTGGAAGTTCCTCTTTCTGAAAGTCCTCTCACGGAACAGGAGGCACAGATGCGGGTTGGCCTTGGCCTAAAGGCATGGGACAGGAGGCTGTGGCTCTCCGTTGGAAGAGAAGGGTCCTCTGTGACTTCCAGCGCCTCATCCCGAACAAAGTCTCACCCAAGGACTTACAGCTTCCGAGGCCCTTTATCAAGTCCTGGATTTGAATTTACCAAGTAGCTCTGAGTTCATGGGCAGGTCATGCTCTAGGCAACAATACCATCTAGTTTCTGAAGACGTGGAAAGCAGTGCCTCCCTCAGGAATTCAGACTGGGGGCGGGGTGAGAGATGGTATGTGTTAGAGAGCCACAGAACCCTGTGGTCCCTGCGAGGGGGCAGGGATATCTCTGGGTATAAGTGGTAGATGGCCTGGGATTGTGTCCAGTGTCTGTAGGGAACAGAGTCCGCCCCCCAGCTCCTCCAGCCGCCTCGCAGCATGCAGGGGCGGAGCTCTCCTTCACCCCCTACCAGCTCCCATGGAGGAAGAACGCTTACTTTTCTTTAATCCTTTCATTTCATTCATCAGTTATTTCTCCCCCAGGATCACACATATGAGGGACCCAAGTGCTGTATAAAACCCAGTGAAGGCCACGTGAGGTGGTGGTTTGGGATGTGGTTAGTTTTCTGTTAACAGGGAGATACCAGACTCAGCACGAGAAAGATGGCCTTTGTTGGTAGAAGTGGGGTCCCAGCCTGGGTCACTGTCAGCTCTTGGGTTTGTTGGAAGCCCAGGATTCCAGCTGGGCCATCCTCAGGATCCGCTGTCCTAGAGGCTTCCTGGAGTAATGCTGGTCTGCCTCCTGCTGTGACCTTCTTGCTCCAAACCTCACTGATCTACTTTTAATTCCTGGGAAATACAATTACAAGGAAAAAGATACATTCTTCTTGCAATACCTTTTTCTGAACATTTAAGAGTAACTCCAGACAACCTCCTTGCCCTTCATATCTGTTCTCCTGGTGATCTTCTGCCAACAGTTGCTTCACAAAAACGATTTTCTCAAGGGGCTGTTGACCCTAGATCTTGCCGACTGATACCCCGGTTAGATGAAGCCTTTTTTTCATCCTTTTCCCCAGAGCCAGTGTCATCTGACCACAGCCTCATTTTGCTACTGCTGAAGGCAGCCATCTAGAAACCCATGGGAGTGAATTTACTGAAGAGAAAAGTGCCCTCCCCTCCACCTGTGCTCTGGGCCGGGTGGACACTCAACCATCAGCGCTGACCTCGGAATCCTTTCTTTTCCTGATCTGAGGACTCTGTTCCTTACCTCCTGGCTGGGGCCACTCAGTGGCTGCCTGGGAGGGGAGCAGTGGACCACTGACTGACACCAGCTAATTCCGATCTGCACTGTCCCCTGGTACACAGCAGGGTAACATCGACCCTGACCCCACGCCTGCTGGGCACACACTGTGAGTTCAGGGAGGAGCTTCCTTGTCTCCACGTTGCTAAATAAAAACACCAAAGACCTCTTCAGGTCATTTCTGAAGCAGATGTTTCTGCCTGGCTTCCAAGGGACACTGGCCACTCTCATTCTTCTCTCTGTTTAGATCCCTGTGGTTGCCCTGGCCACAGACCCCCTCCATGCAGGCGAGAAGGGAAAGCAAGGATGGGAGTCAGGCTTCTCTTGGCCCAGCAACAGATGGGCAGGGAGGGTGCCACCGAAGGGGAGGCCTCCCTGATGAGGCACTTCAGCGGCTGTGGCACTGAGTGTGCTGGGTTGGCATTCTCCGGGCCCTTTTGTCACATGGAGAACAAAACATAATAAAATATTTTGTCCACAGTCTGGTTTCCAGAATGGTTTCATTATTCTGAATTTTCTCTCTCGCTAGAACCACATGGGAAGGCCACTGCTCATTGGCTGTCCTGCATGTGTCCATAATGTCACGCTCACTTCTGCGCCAACAAGAGGCATCCCGAATTAGTCACAGAGCCTTTTCCTGACGCACTAAATGCTACTTGAGAATCCCCAGTGTAGGGCCCTGGGCGGCACCACCAGCCCATTGAACTAGCAGATTAATTGTCATTCTTAGCTTAAATCCCAGGAGGGAATATATCCTTAGATTCTTTTTCTTTCCCCTTTGGGACTGTCTTCCTTGATTTCTCTGTTCCCTCCCACTGCATACAGGAGGGGGAAAAAATCAGTCACCCAAAGGCTCTCTTGGCTGAGGAACTGCACAATCACCACTTGGTGGCAGCAAAGGTCAACAGAACTGTCCACAGACATCAGCTTCTGGTAGCTTGTGACTAGAGTCCTCCATGGTGAGAACATCTGAACCCCATGTCACTTCTGTTCCTGTTTTGGGGGGATCTCACCATCTACATTGCTGTTGTCTTTTTACTTCTCTGTGGTGGAACGAACCTCAGATGAGAGAGAATTCCACCTGTTCCAGGACTGGGATATCATCAACTACATTCATGACCTTGGCCTACTTTTGCCCCCTCTGGGCCTCAGTTTGCTCATCTGTAAAATGGGATTTAACAGTGGTTCTCCATTATTTACCTACTAGGGTTTTAGTAAGAATCAAATGCAAACATGGTTTTGTAAACTATAAAGTAAAAAAAAACAAAAAAAACCAGGAGTTTGAGAAGGCAAGAGAAGTGATTGCTTATCTGATTTTTTGGTTTCTTGTTTTGACCACCCTTCCTCTCTGTGAGTCTGGGTTGTTTGCAACACAGGGTGGCTTCAGTGGGCCCTTAGACTTTGTCTCTACAGGTGAAACCTGAGAGCTATTAGTGCCTGGACCCTAGGCCTTTAGACTTCCAAATGGACAGTCAAGGCACATGCTTGGGGTGGGATGGATGCTGATGCTGGCACGGTCCTTCGGATGCCTGGGATGTCTGATGAATCATGGACACCAGCCCTTCAGGATGCTGACTTCCAGTGCCCATTTTATCTGTTCACAGGCTGACATCAAAGAGCTTTCCAGGAAACATTTGATCCAACAGAGGAATCCAGCCCATAAGTACCTGGGAGCTAGAAAAACCATCCAGAAAATCACTACCTCTCTCCCATGGCTAAGACTGGGGAGGGGTCAGCATGCTCTGAGATCAGTCACCCCTGCTGGTCAGAGTACCTGTCCCCAGCTCCTGTGCCTCCTGTCTCCCAGCAGCCCAGACCTCCCTGTGTGTGGAGTCCAGCACCTGGCACTCCCTGGATGCTTCACCGCTGTCTGCTCAATGATTCCATGACACCCTCTGGTGTACAACAGATACATGAAGACTTTTCAATTTTTTCTTTAAGAGTAGTTTTTTTCAGGCCTACATTCTGTCTGATGGCAGTAAAAAGTAATTTTGCCATTTCATGGTAAAACTCAAGTTAAAAACAGGCAGTTCAGGATTTTCTCCTTCTCCCCCCTCTCCTGGGGATGACTTTAGACTTGCGGGGTTTGGGGTATAGGGAGAGGCTCCTGGCTCTTAGGTTGTGCTCCATCCTATGCTGGTGTTCTTCCTGTCTAATCCTGGGGTCTGGCCTTCCCTCCATTGTAGCTTCTGGGGAAGCATCTTCATTCCTCTCTGGTCTTGGCCGGGCCCAGGCCCCTCTCTGTCCTCTGGGAAAGCCTTGGCTTCTCCATCATAACTACTCAGGGGCCTACATCAAGCCCATCTTGGGGTTCCCTATGCCACACCATGTGCTAGAAGGCAGGAAGCATTCTGTTTTCAGACTGCTGTCTCCCAGGACAAGCAATCCAGAAGCCCTCCATTCTCAGGTACTCACCCTCCCCAGAGCCCTGCCATTGCCATCCCCGGGCTTCACTTGCTGGCAGAGCCCTCATTGCTGTCTGCCGTCATCCTCTCCTTTTCGACGTCCATGATAAAAGCCCTCAACAAACACGGTAGAAGGGAATTTCCTCAACCTGATACAGGGAATCTATGAAAAGTCCGCAGCCACCTCACACTCAGCGGTGAAAGGCTAGATACTTTCCCACGAAGATTGGAAACAAGACAAGGAAGGTTGCTTTTACTTCCATTCCACATTATATGGAGGGTCTAGCCAGGGCCATTAGGCGATGAAATGAAATAAAAGTCATCCAGATTGGAAAGAACTAAACTACCTCATATGCAGATGATATGACCTTGTATATAGAAAATCCTAGGGAACCCACAGAAAAAATATTAGAACCAATAAACATGTTTAGCACGATTTCACGATCTAAGGTCAACAACAGAAATCAATTATATTTCTATAACCTAGCAATGAACATTCCAAAAATTAAGAAAATTCCATTTATGATACTATTTGAAAAATGAAATATTTAGGTATATTTTAACAGAATAAGCCTAAGACTTATACACTGAAAACTGCAAAGCCTTGTTGAGAGAAACTTTTAAAGATCTAAGTAAATGGAAAAGTATTCTATGTCACAGGTCAGAAGACTCAAGTTAAGGTGGCGATACTCCCTAAACTGATTCACAGATTTAATCCAACCCCACTCAAAATCATGTGTAGCTTTTTCTTTCAACGGAGGGGTGCAGAAATTGACAAGCTAATCCTAAAATTCCTATGGAAATGCAAAGGATCTGGAATAGCTGAAATGATAATTAAAATTGGAAGACTCACTCTCCCTTACTACAAGTCTACGGTAATCAAGAGAGTGTGGTCCTGGCATTAAGAGAGATACATAGATGAATGGGATACAAGTGAGAGTCCAGAAATAAACCCTGACATTTATGGTCAACTGGTTTTTGCCAAGGGTGCCAAGACAATTCAATGGAGACAGAAGAGTCTTTCCAACAAGTGGTATTGGGACAACTGTACATCTACATACCAAAAGAATTAAGTTGGGACCTTATTACACACAATAAATGAAAATTAACTCAAGATGGGTCATAGACCTCGAGGTAAGAGGTAAAGCTATAAAGTTCACAGGAGGAAATATGGACTAAATCTTCATGAACTTGCATTTGGCAGAGGTTTCTTAGAATAACAGTAGTGCAAATGATGAAATAAAATATAGACAATTTGGACCACAGTTAAAAACTTTTGTGCTACAAATGAACCCATTGATAAAATAAAATGACAACCTACAACATGAGGGAAAGTATTTGCAGATCTTATATCAGATAAGAGACTTCTATCCAGAATATATAAAGAACTCTTACAGTTTAACAATAAAAAGATAAGTGACCCAATTAAAAATAGGGAAAGTATTTGAACAGACATCTCTCCAAAGAAGATATATAAGTGGCCAAAGAGCACATGAAAAGATACATCGCTAGTTATTAGGGAAATACAAATCAAAGCTACAATGAGATCCCACCACATATCTGCTGGGATGGTTATAATTGAAAAGACAGAAAATAGCAATTACTGACAAGAAGGCAGAGAAATTGGAGCTCCCCATATACTGCTGGTGGAAATGGGAGAAGGTTCATCCGCTTTGGAAAACAGCTTGGCAGTTCCTCAAAGTTAAATAGAGTTACCATATGACATAGGGGTGCCTGGATGGTTCAGTCAGTTATGCATCTCTTGATTTCGGGTTAGGTCATGACCTCAAGGTTGTGAGATCGAGCCTTGCTTGGGACTCAGCACTGGGCATGGAGCCTGCTTAAGACTGTCTCTCTCACTCTCCCTCAGCCCCTCTCTCCTCCCTCTCTCTTTCTCTCAAAAAA